>JAFBJQ010003823.1:0-96115 GCA_016785345.1 Trinectes maculatus | reverse complement strand
ATTTTTGACATGCTAACCCCTTATGTTTTTTTTCGATGTTCGACCGATGAGAAAATGAGGTTTTCTGGCCACTAATCAACAAAATATCATTCTGGGGGGTGATTTCACGTTATTTCCTGCCATTCTGGCGCATTATTTCCACTTTTCGATTTTCAATTTTTTTGGACATTTTTGACATACTAACCCCTTACGTTTTTTTCGATGTTCGACCTATGAGAAAATGAGGTTTTCTGGCCACTAATCAACAAAATATCATTCTGGGTGTGATTTCACGCTATTTCCTGCCATTCTGGCACGTTATTTCCACTTTTTGTTTTTCGCCGTTTTTGGACATTTTCGACATACTAACCCCTTATATTTTTTTTAAATTTCGACCTATGAGAAAATGAGGTTTTCTGGCCACTAATAAACAAAATATCATTTTTAATTTTTTGCTGTTTTTGGCCTTTTTCGACATAGTAACCCCTTATGTTTTCTTGTGATTTTTGACCTATGAGAAAATGAGGTTTTCTGGCCTCAAATCAACAAAATATCATTCTGGGGGGTGATTTCACGCTATTTCCTGCCATTCTGGCGCGTTATTTCCACTTTTCGTTTCTCGCCTTTTTTTCAAATTTTCGACCTATGAGAAAATGAGGTTTTCTGGCAACTAATCAACAAAATATCATTCTGGGGGGTGATTTCACGCTATTTCCTGCCATTCTGGCGCGTTATTTCCACTTTTCAATTTTCAACATTTTTGGACATTTTCGACATACTAACCCCTTACGTCTTCTTTTCTTTTCCCTCTGTTAAAAGGGGTTTTTTTGGCAGTTTTTCCTCGCCCTTGTTGAGGGTGTAGGTCAGAGGATGTCATTCCCTGTACTCTGTTAAAGCCCTATGAGGCAAATTGCAATTTGTGAATATGGGTTATACAAATAAAATTTGATTGATTGATTGATAGTTTTGACCTATGAGAAAATGAGGTTTTCTGGCTTTTAATCAACAAAACAACATTCTGGGGGATGATTGCACGCTGTTTCCTGCCATTCTGGTGCGTTATTTCCACTTTTAATGTTATGCCGGTTTTGGCCATTTTCGACATACTAACCCCTTACCTTTTTTGCGATTTTTGACCTATGAGAAAATGAGGTTTTCTGGCCTCAAATCAACAGAATATCATTCTGGGGGGTGATTTCATGCTATTTTCTGCCATTCTGGTGTGTTATTTCCTCTTCATGTGAAGATAAAAAATGTGTCAAAAACGTGTCGTCGAAAATTTCCCAAAAATTAAACTTTTTACAAAAACCTCAAAAATGTGTCAAAAATGTCATTACAGTATGTCAGAAATTTTCTCAAAAATGTTATTTTTCATGAAAATGTCACAGACTGTCAAAAACGTCACCGTATAGTGTGTTATTGAAAACAAGTGAAATATTGAATGTGACTTAATTGCAGCCAACAGAGGGCAACATGATTGACCTGAGTATCTCCCTTTACAATCTGGACTAATCTGTTGGTCGGACCAGGTCAACGGATTAAACAGGCTGTGTTCAGCAGCCATCCTGTCTGACCTCAATACACTTAACCTGGGCTGGTCCTTAAGACTAATTGTCTGCCTGTTAAAACCAGAAGAATCAAGCTACAAAAAAAAGGTATTGGAACTCTGCACTAAAACACATGAAAGGCCAAAGTGCAGATACATATTTCTGTTGGTGTATAAACCTTGTTTTCTTGCACAGTGTTGTTTTACCGATAAATATCAAATTATATTTTCTATACAAGCTAGACCCAATATCACCCCCTGTCTCGCACATGCAGCCTGGGTCCACTTTGAGTTTTGTACCAAACAAAATGTGGACTAGTGCTCTTGATGTGTTTACAGAGACAACACCTGTGGGAATCAAATGATAAAAAAAAAGAGATTTAATCTTGTACTTAACTGTACAACCTGCACATTTTGTTTGATTTTTACTTCACGTCACCTTGAGATACACTCTGTATCTTTAGCTCAGTGGCTGCTATGCTTTGGACACCAAAGCTAGATGCGGTAATAAGCATAATGCATTGATCCCAACTATACATGATCAGGGTGCACTGGTGCATTCTGCATGAATGAGCACAAAGACAGTGAGTTTGGAAATCATCTCCTCTGAAGCTCTATCTAACGCAATGTCATTTCCTGACAGGCCACGGAAAAAGCCAGACATTTGACCGGAGAACCTGATGCTGAGCACGCCCATGTGGGAGAGTGGAGTGTCTGATGGGCTTTAATGTGGACCATGTGCTGTGAGAGGGCAGAACGGGGCTGTGCTTGTCCTGGTCTTCGCAAACAGCTACTGTCAATTTCCTCAAGTATGCGTGAGATGCACATAGAGAAGGACACATGCACACGCGCGCATGCACACGCGCGCGTGCACACACACACACACACACACACACACTTTTTCCATCCTAGTAAGTGCAGCTAGAATCAAAGGTCAGCCTATTCTCACTTGGGTGCCACATGTGGATAGCAGACACATTTACTTGCACGCTATGTATGTATGTATGTATGTATTGATTGAAAGAACACTTCAATAAATTTGACATACAGTAACTAAAGTTTGTGTCCGTTATATATTGTGTTAATAAGGATCTTGTTTCGTCATGTAGTCTTTATTTATATACATTTACAGCAACCACTTATTTCGCACTGATCTGCTGTTGTTATTAAACTAATTGTTTGATATCTTGGGAACCATAACAGGAGGTCGCTGATGCCACGTATGTATCGCTGCTATAAATGTGATGCTAAAGCATCAAGCCAGCTAGCTTAGCATAAAGATTGGATACAGAGGGAGACAGAGTAGCCTGGCTCAGTCTCGAAAACAAAGTGTAAGAAAGCCAACTTGTTGTTTAACAGTGGGCTATGTGTTGGACTGTATTTTGGCTAGGCACACTGACTTCCTTGAATCATAGCCGCCATTGTTGCCAGGCAACCATCGCGGACTCCATGGTGATACTGATCCTCATATTTAACTCTCAGCATGAAAACTAATAAGTGTGTCAACCAAGATGTCTATTTCTTTAAATCCCATAATGTGACTCTACATTACAGTAACACCAGGGCAAAGCATAGAACTCTGTGTGTGTTTGTTAGTGACTGTTCCCATAGCATAGCTGTGTGTATCACAAGCTGAACTGTAGCCAAAAAGAGCCAGTGTTTGCTGTCCCTCTCTGAGTGCTAATAAGAAACAGTAGCTTACAAACTCAGCCCCGCGTTCACGCTGCCTCTCTCTTTTACAAGGGATTAAGTTGTCAGGTTACATTGAACTCTGAGAGCCCTCCACCTAGACAAAACCGTCTTAAGGTGCAGGACGGCCAGTTATTTATAACTCTACTGGGTAAGCCTCCACTCTCTGTGGCCCACTCCAGCACAGAGACATGTATGGGCGTCCATGTTTGGCTTCCCCAATGGGTTCATGTGTGTCTTTTAATTTATGCTATGTAGCAAGATACTAGGTTTGCATGCTCCTGTGTCTCTGTGTGTGTGTGAGACGGAGCTACATGTGCCAGTGTGTATTTGTGTGTCTGCCCATCACCGCCATTTAACAAGATCGTCTGGCCACAACTGCTCAGACTTTCCGAAGAATTACATAACAGACCTTCGCTGAGGAGCATCATCAGACTGACAAGAGCACCTTTCTAGACGTTTTCCACTCACACATGCACGACGACACACACGGGAAATAAGAGTGAGTGTGGGGTCAAAATCAGCAGATTGCAGACACACAATGCCAATCGCATTACCTTTTATTACACTTCTCTGTGTACCACTCTCACTTCCTTTCCCAGCGTCTCTCTCTTTCACCTCACAGCCCACCTATCTGGAACTGCCATCTATTTTGGGAGCTCAGTGCCGGCCAAGTAACGGCTGCAATGTGTAGAACACATCACGGATAGGGCCCCTTTGAGACCGGATGAGTTCTGGCCTAAGCACTGCAGCGAGTGGGTGTAGGCTATTTTGTCTAATCCCTCAATCCTTGACTGTACACTGGTTTTAAATCAGATTTTAAACATAACATAAATGACATTTTAAACTTTGATATAGCATGATATTAGTTGATTGATTAGGTGATTGGTCTATTGAAATCGATTGCTCTTCACTCTATATGCACTAATGTAATTTTCATCTGCACTAAACTATGACAAAAATCCTCGAAGAAAGCTCTACTGTTTTGTTAAAAAAAAATACTTCATGGTCCATTAATCAAAGCACAGCAGGCCACATAATACACCTTTAAAACAAAGAGACAAAACAGACGGCATAGTGATAAATTCTCTGTATTTGAAACATGACTGTACAACCCTGAAGAGAGAAGGCATGAGAAAAAACAGGCCTCACCACATTTCAGCTGCTCATATCTCTACAGTGACTCTTCAGTTCTCATGAGTGAGTTTCTGAGGTGTTTTGTGCATTTCACAGATTTGGCTATCCAGCAACATTGTATCAAATATTTTCCTCCTAAAAAATGGAAACAGTTGATGTCATCTATGAAATAGATTTAGAACTCAGTCACAATCAAAATCATCCATTCATTTTGTGTCCCTGGTTAAGTTTTGTTGCAGTAACAAAACAAGAATGAAAACAGAAAAAGCCTGCACAAACTTCCACAAAGATCCAAAGTAAAATATATATATGTTTTGGTTTTTAAATCAATGATTACACTTGCTGTCTAGACTGCATTTCCTTTACTTAGCTTTGTGGATCGTATGGTGGGCCCCTGGAATTGTAGTTTTAAAGAGCCAACTGCTGCAAACAACATAGTTGACCTCAGAAAAGGCTAAAAACAAAATTCAGATATCTGTTGCTCTGCCTCGGATATTTTTTTCCAGCTTGGACCTTGCAGAGATGTGAGCCACCAGAACGAGGCTTCCATTTTAATAAAACCTGCCTTGAACGGGATGGGACATGGATTTTGTTGGAGTATTGTGTTTTCATGAGGTGACAGCACACCTGAGACCTCATTAAATAAACTTGAAATGGGTCCTTCCTCTACCTCTGCCTACACTTAATTAAAAAATGACACCTCGTGTCTTTATATAAATTGCCAGTTCCTGACAAATTTGAGCACAAATGCTCAAGCTTCAGTTTTTAAAAGTCCCAAAACGGCTGCCGTGGATAAATCAAGACGTTTCATATCTTAGAGCAGAGCACATTAAAAATACAATTCTATTGGCTCACCCACACAATAATATTTAGACGAAATAATATCATTGCAAGTCAAGTGACAGCTGAAACATATACATTTTACACGCTTCCATTTTCCGTTGATGATGTCTGGATGTCTGGAAGACTCTTATCTGTCGGTGACAAAATCAAATATATTGGAATTTTGTGAGTAAACAAAAACAAAAACAAAAAAAACAGGGCCAGAACTGGAATCCAGATATTACATACTCAGACAAATCAGTATGGTATTAAATCATGTAATAAATTCAATATATGTTAAAATAAATAAATAAATAATAACATTTTTATTATTCAGTCATTAGTGTCACATTTACTCGCTCTGTGTTTAAGGCCACAAGATGCACTTTATCCTTTGGGGCTAAAGGTCATGCACGACTGAGGGAGCACACTGTGCCACGGGCTGCAGTTGCGTCACCACCATTATTGAGTCAGGTGCACTCCCAAGGATCTTACAACCAGCTGCCGTCGAGGCAGGGATAATCTGTCTAAGCAGCTTTCCAATGATTTCACCGACAGGGAAGAATTTAGGAGAGGTTTGTAAACCACTTCAGACCTGGCCTTGGAGCTCCCTTCTGCTCTGACGCAGACAGTAGACAAAGGCTGTAGTGCAGACACTACACCAGAAAATACCTCAGGCTCACTGCTGCTCATTTGCAATTTAATCATTCCTGAATGCATGCGGAATGACACGCACACACACTTATCTAAAAATCTAGGCCACGTGCGTCTTAGCACTTTGTTCTCTGACTTACAGTTCCAAGTACTCCTTTAACACATCAGCCTTCACTTAATCAGTCATTGCACTGCAGGCACCAGAGTGATATAAGTGACAGGAACACACAGTCAGATCTTATGTAGATGTCCAGAGAGTGAATGTTTACAGCAGACAGGGAACTGAGTTAGAGTTTAACTAGTTAAAAACGGGGTGTTTAGTTTAGTGTTGAACGGGGTCAGTTAGTGTTGCCTGACCCTCTCTTTGAGGCTCAGTCGAACTTGAACAGATGAAGTTAATCTACTCGGAACTATGGTTCAGTGTCAACGGCCTTATGTTTACACACACTGTGCAATGATGTGACTGGTATTCCAAAGGGCAGTGGCGGCCCGGGGAAAAATCTTTCCCAGGAAAGCTCCGATTTTTTTTTAAATTGCTTGTTTGAAAATAAAGAATAGAATGATACATGAATCATAAAGCCCTGGCCTGTGACACAGATAATAATTTTAATTGGTTTAATTTTGGTAAAACATATGTAAACATATATGTTTGTCATTGATATTAGTTTGAACGTAGCCAGTCTTATGTTATTAATGTGAACCAATACTGACAATAACATCATGATCATTTTAGCTCACGTGTCAACTGAGCAGTTATAGTGAAGCACTGGTCCCGATCATACCTTTAGAAACAGTAACTTGCTTGAGTAAGGGATGCTATTACTGTTCACATGAGAAGCTCACACCTTAAGAAGATTATTGTTTATGTTCCCACTGGCAGCATAATGTATATCTCCATCTGAAAGTCTGTTAGCTAAGTCTATAAGCCTGCAGCAGTTATGTGCTGTGGTTTAGTGCCTAACATGTGTCTGCACCTTCAGCTGAATGCTAATAGACTGAGGAACGCTCCTCAGTCTGTAGAATTCCATGACAATTTAATCTATGCTATAATGTTGGAAACGCCCCCTTAGTTGCAATTGACAGCAGGATTTTAAAATGTCAAACGTTCAGCGATTTAACCTATGAGACATCAGAACATTTTAAAAGCGCAGAACCACACCTCCTCAATTCCAATTTCAAATGCTTCATAAAAATGACAACATTTGACATATGATTGCTGTATGGATGTTAACCCAGCCCTGTTCCGATCAGGCTTTTCTCTCTCATCAGGATTCTGTTCTGATTTCTCACCTTGCACAGCTGGGTCAGCAGCTGGAGGAGGCACAGGTACAAGCCAGCGGTGGCCCTGGTGTGGAACATCTGGATGAAGAAAAGTGGAGGAAGAGTTATGCACATACTCCTAATGCACATTCAAGCACATTCTGATGGAAAGCGTGATGCTTACATCCTGTTGGGTGAATCAGGTGGACTCATTTTAATGCAGGTGCTCCTCCTTCACGTTTCACACACTCTTCCTTCCACAGTCCATGCACAAACAGTCTGATTCCCAGGGCGTGGATCAGCCAGGCGAGTCGCTGACCCGTAACACACAATGTCAAGGCCTGACCCTGTACATGCACAGTGATGCCACATTAATGCAGGGTACTGGCAGTGCGAGTCGAAGAGGATGTGCAGGACGTTGGTGTTTTCCCGTGTGTGTGAGGGTGGAGCGGGATGAAGAAAAGGTCTGCCAAGCATGAGGACATGAAGGTACTGAGGACTTAGAGCTAGAAGCCAGAGAGCACTACAGGTAGATGATGAAGAAGGGGATGCACTTGAGACGGGAGGAGGGAGCTTGCACAGTTCTTGGTTCCATCTGCAGTGAAGTGGGAGAAGGCAGCTGAGAGCATGTGTGCAAAGGGAGAGTAAGCCGGGGCATCTGGTTTTGTTAAGGCCCCAGAACATTCCTTCCCTCTGTTCCACTCTGGCTGGCAGCTTTTAAAGGGACACGTTTGCACTCATATCCTGCTCTGGGCATTACCCTCTCTCTGAAGTTTGGATTTATGAGAACTGAGGGTCACATGCAAGATGTCAGCCAGTCTGGTTCTCTGTGGGCTCCTCGGCATGACACTCGGGGATGTTACGGAGGCAGAGAAGCTGTATTTCTCTAATGACAGTAAAAGCAGAAGCATGTTAATGAAGGCAGACCACAGATGTCTGTTTGTTTGTTTTTTTCATTTATGGACACAAATCAAGATCTGAACAAAAAGAACAACTGTCCACTGTCACCACTAGCGATTTCTTGAAATATATGAATATCTATTATTTAAGTAGCTTAAATAAAGCCATCCACTGGATACGCTGTCAGAGCTTTGACGTTGGAACGATTCTTAATTAGTGATCTTAATGTTGCCATCGCGCCACCATTTCTCATCTACACACAAATTGCAAATTGTTCCTGTGCAGTGATCGCACAGCAACTTCTCTTTCCTTGTTCTTGTTGTTCTCCTTGACAGTTTCTCAACTGATCTTGACAGGTTTGTGTTTCCGCGCTGCAACACAGCACTGCAGCATTGTCATCATGAGAAACATTTGCCGTAGAATCAATTTCTGTTGTTTGTTGTTTTAATACCGAGATGTAACTGCGATGAGGGGGAAAAAAGTACACATCTGCCGATGCTTGCTTGTGCAGACTTTCTGGATGATGCAAACTGGCTGAAATTCACAGCTGTGCCAAAATGACATTGTGATACCATACAATTAAAAACAAGCACTTACCTGCAAGGGGATTATGGAAACGAACACTAAATGAAAGTCCCATGATGCAATATGTTTGTTACATGAAACAGCAGGTGTCATGGTGTGAATCTCAACACATGAACATGCCGTACAAGTGACAGGAGTTTGAAGCAATGAGGAACTGTGCTTGTTATTTTCATACGGTGGCCAGAGGCTGGATCTGATTCTGTCAGTATGTTCACGTCCCTCCTGGAGATGGCAGGCCTTCAGTGCAGGAAAGAGCCGACCACAACAGTTCTTCAGCTGGCAGCTTTAGTTGGTACATGAGGACATAAAGCTTGCCAGTGAAGAACTGCTGTAGGTCAGCCAATGTGCACCGTGCACCCGACACGTGTTGATAACCTGCAGGAATATTTAAATACAACACTGGCGAAGCCATTTCCAAGCTTCGATTTCTTATCTGCTGCTTGTTTACATCTGTAACTGAGGCCTGACGCCTGTCAATCAAGCAAACACGCCCAAATATACTCTTAGCTAAGCAGCGTTTCTCAAAATCACCACCGATGCACAAATGAATCAGTAGAATTTGTGACCTTTTCATTGGGATTTCATTGCAGTAGGAGAATTTCCGGAGCCAGCACCTAGCGTCTTAAAAGGTGCTTCCACATTGCCTTCAGCCTTTGGCCGGGGTGGTTGCCACTTGGCATTCAAACAACAGTGGAACTAGTTGTGGGAGAGAAGTGAGAGAACGTAGAAAGAGAAAGGTACGAGAGAGGAAAACTTTATGACATTGTTTTGTCCTTATTTATGAATTCTGTGGTTCGCAAAGTGTTTAAATGTGCATGCGTGCATAAACAAACACGCTGGGTGTGCGCAACCGGGCATGGAGCTAGCCTGCATCAGGCATGCCAGCCTACTGTTTTAGCATTCTCTCTACTTTAGCTCTAATTGGATGCAGAAGTCTTTGCTAGCTAGATAGCCTGGCCTCTGGTTACAGCCAGGAACTCCTGATAGAAAACAGCTCTTGTCCTGTGGGGCAGTTCAGTTTACATCAGCCGTGCAGGGCTGAAAGAGGGAATTTTCCTCGCACTTCAGACACATCCACTCCCTTGGGTGTGTAACTGCTTCACCAACATGTCAAGTATTTTGTTATTTCACCTTGAGAAAACCTCACAAACTTCCATCTCCATGAATGTCAGGATAGCGGATGAAACCGTTAAGGGCATCGACACAGGGCCGAGTTGGACCCTCACCGTCTTTGCTATGAACCAGTTCTTAAAGTTAAACTGTTGCCTAATCAAGTGGTAGAGATTAAAAGTGACAAGGAAAAACCCTTGCGTATGATGTACCACTTAAACATCCCCTTTCAGGCGGCCACTGTGTAATTCTTACGAGTAGCTCAAGATTTGTCTTGCCTGGATTCCTTTCAGCTGGACGGGCTTCAACTATTGCAGTCAGTCAGTCTGAAAAGCCTTTCCCTAGCAGCATTTTCTCTCACAGTTCAAGGACGGGACTTTGGGCAAACTAGCAGCAACGCGAACCCAGCAACCCCCGACAAACTCAACGAACCCCCAAGCTGCTCTGAGCAACAGCGGAAAGCTCTGAGCTGGAGACAAACACACACACACACACACACGCAATCGAATGGACTTCTCCCACTGAGACTAGTTTGAGATAGAATTCGGAATAGGTTGTGAGGCCTTGATCTTGTATTGAATCCAGAGGGATCCGCTGTGGGTGTGTAATGTTGGAGATGAGATCCGGGGCAAAGGCCTTGCTTTTGTTTTCATTGAGCAAATTTGTAAAGAGGCACCTGATAGCTCCACTGGCCATTGTTAACTCTGGGAGGATTAGTTTCATCAGGTGTCAAACAGATTGTATTTAAACTGGCAAAGAGTACAGCTTTGCGCAAAGACGGGAGAAGAGGTAAACCGGTAACAAGGAAGAGAGGGAAAGAGAGGAAAAGAAAAAAAGAAAAGACCCACGAACCCTGACAAGGTCGGAGATCAGCACTGCTTCAAGAAAGCAAACTGGTGACTGTTTCATTTCCCTAAAATGACACAAGATAAAAGAACAAGCCTCCCTCTGGCAATAAACCGAAATCGAGCAACAGTTGAGTTTGAAAACCCACTGTGCAGTTAACCCTTTAATGCTCGGACTCTAATCGCATGCTTACCTCGGCTGGCAGGAGTATCTGCTGTACACTGAAAAATCAAATAAAGTTTCAGTTAGAAGCAGTTCAGCCACCGTTTTTGATATACACGCAAATACACACATGTGCACACACACACCTTACACTGCAGCAGCAGGAAAAAGGTTATGACACAATAACTTATCCCCATTTTGTATATGGTGTGCTAATGTTATTCCAATTATTTAACACATTTTTTTCCACAGCATTTTATATGTTGCTGCTGTCGAGGCTCTCTCTGCTGCATCATCAGTCATCACATGCTCTTGTATAAAGCTCAGAATCATAAAACTTTATGTTACATCTTGTTTTCTTTACTGTCTGGACATGCACGGCTGAAGGGGAATTTGAAAGAAACCCAGGACTACCACGCATTTGTGATCAATTTTGCTTCTGGAAAATTTAAAAAAAAAAACAACTTCATTGTGAGAGTTGCAGTTTTTTGTTTTCCACGTAAACATAATTGTTTATCCTCATTATTCTGTAGCTGTGTTCTTTCTCTGCTCACACTATGTTAAGCATGCACACAGCAGCCATCCCAGTGTGGAGGACACAGTGTACCAAGGGGGTGATTTATTACACAGAGCTCACGATTCCCAGGACAATTACAGCCCGCCTAAGCAACAGGCTGAAAATGGCTCCTCAGAGTGTGTATCCACAAACACACAAACAGACAAGAAGCAGAAAGTGCACATATATGAGTGGTTCAAGGCACCGCCAGCAGTCATACCTTAAGTCACGGTTTGCCAGGGGATCCTATTTCCACCCTGAGGTGGACATGGACACATATGGTGCTGTTTTGTTTTTGCATTTCAAGAGTTTGTAGTTTTTTCAGTTTAACAAACAGACGGACTGTGAGTTTATTTAAGTTTTTTTTTAAAAAAAAGTAAGGTAAAGTAAGTTTACAAAGTAGGCCAAACGCTGTTTTTAGTGTCGCTGGTAATGACATGAAGGTTAACCTGTGATTTTTATATCCTCACATGGAAATGGGATTCAGGTTGGGGAAACACCCTTATTAATTTCCAGTGGAATAGGACACATTTTATGGGGAGATTGTGGATTGTTCTCAGTAAATCTCACTGATTATGTAATTGTAAAAGTATGACCCAAAAAAAAAAAACGAACATGAAGGAGGGAGACTGAGACCGGATTAAATCTGTGAATGTATGCCACGATCAACATTTCCCAGAGGGCGTGAAGGAAATGACTTGGCCAACACAAAAAATGGGAAGCCCCATGAATCATTCTAAGAATGCTATTTCTTATCCAAAGCTGAAGGCAAAAAATAGATCCGGTCTGTACCGTGACTTTTGAACAGTCACAGTGTCATGCGAAAAAATGTAACTCCTTCAACATAAGACAGCAGAAAGCTAACATGAAACCTCGTGCACGGAGAGATCTCAGCCGGATCTCAGGCTGTTTGCAAATGTGGGGCTGAGGCTACAGTTGAGTTTTCCATTGTTGGATTTCATACAACCAGGATTATCTTACATATGGGCTTGCTGTGTTATGAGAGTGAGAGAGGCTTTGCAACAGATTCTGGCCAGTCTCTTATCTTTTCTCCAAAGGCATAACCAATATCCGTTTCACAAGCAGCATCTCCCAGCCCTCATCTTTTTGGTATTGCACTGATCATACGGATTTTCATTTGAGAGCAGTGAGCTCAGCAGAGCACCTCACGTTAGTTTTGCCAACACATTAAACCTTATGTCACATCCAAGGGTTACTAATTCAATAACAGCGAATCAACCACACATATAACAGTCCAGTTTTTTTTTTTTTGCACAGAAACCACATTTCCATTATGACATATTAAAAAATACTAATGAATAAAACGAAACATATGGAGGGATCCAGCTCTTTTCTAGTCATGATGTTCTTGGGAGTTAGAGTCACACTAGAATAAGGAAAAGTCAAAAAAAAACACTTTTGAAGTTTCTTGGAAGAAAATCTTAATGCCAATTGTTTTATACAATGTCTGTATAATCAATAGTATCCTTAATGACTGTATAGGTGATACAGATTTTATAAATTAATTCATAATTATGCATTTGCCAAACGTGCATGTGAGCCTATGGTATGTATCGACATGCAGGTGGCTAAGGTGCACAGTGTGTCATTTTCCCAATTCTCACTGGTGTGTACTTTATCATCTGTGCACCCATAACCCCATAATAATATTTCCAAGGCCAATGACAAATTGCTTTCAGGAATGGATCAATACACTGTATTTGCCAATGCTTTCCTCCTATAGCCTTCAATGGGATTAGTGAGTTGAAAGGGAATGAATTTGAGGAGACACACACACACACACACACACACACACACACACACAGCTGATGTGTAATTCTGGTTGAGAGACATGCTAAGACTAGTACTATGTCAGTCAGTTCATCATTCGCACTGCAGGCTGCAGGGGGGGTGCGAACTGCAAGTGAACGGGGCTGATCACTGTGAATATGTGCAGGAATAAAGTGCATGCGTGAGGCATGTGAGCGAGCAAATGCATGCATGCATCTGGAGGGGGGAGGGGGGAGGGAGGGCAGTACACGCCCTGTTTTAAAGGAGCGCGACCAGCTCGTTCTCTCCACACGCGCCATGTCGATTATCAAACACCACTTGACACTGCTGACAGAAAATGTATGTGTGTGTGTGTGTGTGTATGCATGAGCCTTGCGCATCCACATTTTTTTCCCTATGGCCGCTCATAATTAATACAGGAAATAGAGATTTGAAATGAAACCAGGATCATGCAACATGTGTCCTTTACTCGTGCACTGAGGGACCAAGGTGTTGTGCCCAAGACAGTTTGTCTGATTCAGCTGTTCCCCCCGGCAGCAAACATCCAGTAATATCCCAACGTGCAGTAATAAGGTTTCTTCTATATCGTGGTGTTGGAGATGAAGGAGAGGGATGTAAAGAATGAAAGCAGCTGGGGTGGGGCCTGTGAAACATGGCATAAACAATGACTCAGCCACATGTGTCAACACCTTTGTGATCTCAATACGGCTTTTTTTTTTTAGCTCCAGAAAATACCCGTCCATCCACAACAACCTGACAGCAATTATGCTTTACAGTCATTATCCACGCAGATGTGAAATTCTGTGGCACCCTTTGATCCTGAGAGCTCCGCTTGTTAATGCCCCGATTTCCTGTGTGAGAGCACAGTGCGATTTGCTTAAAGTAAGAAGTGACGTGAAGTCAGCAGGTGGGAAGGAGGAAAAGGAAATGGGCCTTCCTGTAAAGTCTCAAACAGGATTTTATACCAAGCATCTGGGAGCAAGAATGCATGGGAGCAGTATGGTGTCAGAGTGTGTATGTGTGTGTGTGTGTAGGAAGAGATGGCATCTGACTATGAATCCACATATGTGTGTGTATTCTGGAGTAAGACGCCAAAGAAGGGAGCATTTTTTTCGATGCACAGAGGAAAAAAAAATCAAATAATCTCTTGGAAAATAAAACTGAACAGGACGGAGAGAAAAATCTCCTGAGACAGTGAGATATAGAAACGGGGAGGTGGAAGTAGGGGTGTGAACACTGGGTAAGGGGGCCCAGCATAAAGAAAAGATTTGTGTGCTTCCTCTGGCGGTCATCTCTTCCTACCACTGGGAAGACGGGTGTCAAAGAGTACATTGTCTCTCTCTATGTATCTGTTTGTGTCCATCCCTTCCTCTGGGTAAATGCCGCTGTAGACCCTATGAATGCATCCACCCTCTCTCTCTCTCTCTCTCTCTCTCTCTCTCTCTCTGTGTGTGTGTAGATATATCCTTTGTCACCCTCCCCCTCTTACTGTAGTTCACATGCTGAAAGACAGGAAATGACTGCAGGGCAAATGAATAAGAAGTGGTAGCTGCCCATGCGTGATACAGACCCAGAGAATCCCCCCAGTCTCATCCCTCCACCCCACCCACCGTCCCTCCAAAGGAGAAAGAGACACGGTGACCTGAAACCTGCAATAAATCATCTCTTAGTGTCATTTCCCTAATGCGAGGGGTGTTTTCAAACCATAAACCATTGGTTGACTACTTGCCAAAGTAGCAAAAAAAAAAAACCAAAAAAAAACACTATACACACTCTCTACATTAGTGGCGCAGCAGGCTGACACGATTACTGACTGACTGGTGAACACAGAGGAGCATTTAACAGCTGAAGAGCCAGATACCCCCCCCCCCCCCTCCAGCTGGACACACACCCCCCCCCCCCCCCGCTCCCTCGTCAGGAGTTGGTAGAGACCAAACGGAGAGCTAAAAGCAAAAAAGCAACGTGACTCAACCATCATTTGTTCTTTGGGTGTAACGGTTGATCACATCCAGTTTTTACCGAGATGTTTTATTGGAGCAAAACTGGGTGGTCCATGTTTCAAGAGAGTTTAAACTGCACGGGAAGATGAAAAGTACGGAAAAGAGAAACGAGGAGGAGGTCGGACTTTTTTCTGTACCCATCGGGGAAAACTCTCTCGTAATTGGTTGATGGCGTTCTCTCTGGACAGTGAACAATGTCTCCGATCATATAAAGTTGACTTCCCTTTACCCTCGGAAAAATGACATTCATTCATGCAGTCATCCCCAGCTGCCGATCGACACCCGGAAAAGTTACCATGTACCAATTGTATTGAAACTATTTAGGAAATGCACTTTATCATGGCGACAGGAAATCAAATGATAAGATGATGACAGTTAGGTCAGTCAATGAAAAACTGACCACTCAACCACAGACTTCTCACACTCAACTGAACAGGGTGTGTACGTGTGTGTTGAGGGCATTGCCGGGGTTAAAAAAAAAGAAAAAGAAAGAGTGTTTGCATAAGTGAAAAAGAAAGAGTGTTTGCATAAGTGTGTGTCAGTGTGCGAGTGTGTATCCTGCTGTTCTGGCCCCAGCTGTACCCCGATGGCCTGCGAGCACAGAGTGCTAAACTAACAGAGACAAGAAAGAGACATTCACCCGGAGTTTGTGAGCTGGAGGAACACTATGGTCTGACACCCCACCAGGCACGACACCACCTCTACGCCCTTTACCTAATGAACTACATCTCTGGATACACACTGTAATACAGATCCACATATAGTCCCCAGACGACACGGCCTATTAAATAACCTCTATTTCACTGCATAGGTATTTATGGAATGCATTTAAAGGTCCGAGTCAAGAATGAAGTTGGTACTAATGGTGACGATTATCTACTATACTTTTACAGGCACGTGAACGAGACCAAATGTGTTTTTTTAATTTGAAGTTGTTTATATCTTTTTATCTTTTGTGTGTTTCAGTGTCTTCTTGATTCTAACCGTGAATGGAGGTGAAGCACCTGAACATTTGCCTTCTTTAAATCACAGCAAATAGATAAATGAGCTGTACAAAAAAAAATTATTTTGTTTTCAAAAAAAGGGAAGTCACACGCTTAAACAAATTATTATTTTTATCTATTAGTCCTGTCAAAAAACTATTAGTTCTCAAAGCCTGAGGTCAAATGTTCTGTTGCCTTGTTTTCTTAACTACTAATCCAAAACACTGCATTTAAAATGATAGAAAACGGATAAACGCCCTGCAAGATCAAAAACAATTGTCAGAATTTTAGCTCTGACTGTAGCCAAGTCAATTTGCTGAAGACTACGACGTAGTTAAATAAGCGCCACCATGATCGTTAGTATTTTGTATATTAGTTTTTGAGTTTATTGATTCTATGAATGTCTTTAATACCTGATCTCCTTTGAGCCACTTTCTCATCTAATGCCCTCTAATGCCCTGCGCTTTCATATTCCTCTATCTCTCCTTCGCCTTTCCCCGATCTCTTCTGTCCTTCAGCGTTATCGTCCTTGCAATACCATCATTCTATCCCTGTCTCTCCTCCTTATCCTGCGCCGCTCTCTCTGTGTCTTTAGGTTGGCCAGTTCAGCAAGGCTGAGTTACATTCCTGGGATGCCTGCTACATATGGTCTACATTCCAGCCGGTCTGCTGAGAGGCCCACCGCTCCTCACCGCTGGCGCTGCAGAGAGCAGCACATAGCGAAGTGCGCGACGGCACTGCTTCATCTTAACGCAGCTTTAGTGCAGCGCAGCCTGCGCCTGCATGAAGCCGGGCTTTATCAAGCCTCACCAATCAAAACGCTGGCGTTTCTCTATATCGCTGCCCTCAGGCTCAAAGTGGCTGGTGCCATCTGTGCATGTGTATGTTCAGATTCTACAAGCCACAATAGACCACGGTTGTTAATTAGGTCACCTGTGGAAAAACTGTAAAAAACTAAAACGTGCCAACTCTAAATGGAAACAATGTAAGATTACGCCACAAAACTTGTTTGGGTGAACTCATTAATCCTGTATTAAACAGATAAAACTATGTGCCTGACGTTAGCGTTGTTACGAAAGAAAACTTTTTCAGTGGAAGGACACACATAGTCCAACATGTGTTGTCCATATGAGTGTAGAGCCTGTCTGGTAAACCACACACAGCCTTGCTAAGGTGTGGCGACACACTCTCTCTCTCTCTCTCTCTCTCTCTCTCCCTCTCTCTCTCTCCATACACAGCAGTTATCATAGATGGCGAGGATATGGTTAACCCTGCATTGCCAAATGCTATATCTCAGATTTCACCATGCACTGCACATCCATCCATCACTGTCTTGTACATGTGTGCACATTTATTCACAGCATGTGCACATCTAGCTGTCCATCAAAAGGATACTATCCACACACCTACGCACATCATGACAACACCTGCCAAGGAGCTTTGGTTTTCTTAACCAGACGCAGCCATTTTCACCCTTTTGACTTCAAACCTCTCACAACTGCAGATGGATATCAGAAGCAGCATTTATATCATTAACGTAACAATTCTGTTTTCATCCTATGGCATGTAAAACAGGCTTTTAGCCTACGATAGTCAAAGTTGGCCCTATGAGGCCGCCTGGGCGTGGCCTGAAAATGTGCAACCTCACTGCAGCTACTGCATTTCCACCGCAGACCCCATCCCCCCTCACCCCCCCCCACCACCGATTGACCATCAATATCTGCCAATGTTCATTCCTGCTCAGTTACAAGTCACTGGATGCACTCGTCATTTATGAGCGCAAGTTAGCTGAGGAAGAGTGACTCATCAAATTACACGTATTTATATTCTCTGGTTATGATCAGTGTCAGCAACAGTGTGATAAAATTGTTCCAGTTGCTTCTGTGGGTGCTTTGGAAAATTATGGCAAATACACAAAGATAAATGTGTAGATATGTACTCACATATTTATATTTGACTGCGTATAATCAAACACATTTCCTGGCCCAAATTTCAATCTTTCTCCCCTTCTACATGCCCTTTCTCTGTGTGTGTGTGTGTGTGAGGAGTGGCACAAGGGACGTCACTGCTCATCTGCTGAATTAATCACATCTAACAACGCAGAGATAACAGCTGTGCCATTTTACCACCAACACACATACATACTATACATACATACATTATTCACCTAATCCAACGTGGCAAAGCAATTAGAGCCCAAACAAAGCAAACACAAAAAAATGTCAAAGAGGCAATGGAAAAAGTAGGTGGAGAAAAGCCCATAGGGGCCCAACCTATTGTCACTTAATGGCAAACTACTGTACTGTAAATAAAGGCATCGTCTGATTCAATTAAAGATTAATAACGGTAGAAAATTATTTAAAAATCTACAGTAATAAAAACGAGTCATAGATGTACACTTCCAACCTGCAGCATATTTTATGCAGTTAAATTTTTTTTATATTTAAAATGACATTTCTGACCAAAAAAAAACCAACAACTTTGCATCCTTCTTCCTCTACCAGTCTCTTAAAATGCAAAATATGCCACGGCAACCAAAGTCAACGAGTTCTTGTAAATCACACACCATATGCGAAAAACTAGTTCCAACACAGCACTTCCTGCATGGAATGTGGGTGGGGTGTGTGCTGCGACTACACTGTGGTTAATTCTCATAAAAAGGAATAAAATTTAGAATAATTTTTTTTTTTAAAAAGGCAGAGGGCCTGGTTGTTCAAATGGATGCATCCTGATAATCCAGGTGGATCCAGTGGCCTGGACTCTGACCGGACTGCATCATCATGCATAATTCACCATTCATATCTAAAGAGGGAATAATTACAGCAGGCTGGGCAATCTTAAGAAACAGTGAGCAGTGGGGGAAGCCAAAGTGAAGCCTGTGCATCTAAAAAACATTATCCAATTAAGCGGTTCTGAGATCCATTAACGAATCCTTCAGGAACTACAATCTGGGCTGGGAGAGCGACCACAACTTGCATAAACGTCAAGCTACCACCAGGAGCTTACGTATCTTGCAAAGATCAAAAATGACAAGGTGGAAAAAGCCACGGGTTGGTAAACACAACGTGAAGTAGACTCTACGCAGTTTTCCACTGGGCGTTGGTAGGCTGGTATATGTTAATGCACTGCCTTCCTCAATGTGGGAGCCTCATAACCCAGATTGCATAAGCAAAGGTTTGAGAGCACTGAACACTGCCTTTAAGATTACATAACCCCTGCGTGTAGAAAATTTGGGTGGTGGTTGTTGGGCGGGGGGGGGTAGTGTACACACAGACTGTCTAAACTTGCAACAGGTTGATAAGCACAGTTCAACAACCTTGATGCCAGTATTATAAAAAAGAAAAGGGGGGTGGAGGGGGGGGCAAGCAATGAAACCAAAATAGGTAAAGACAAAAAGTTTTTTTTTTTCAACTACGTCATATGTCATATGGATACCACTTCCTGATTATACTGCTAAAACACAACGCATTCCACAGGTTGAGTCAAACACAACCCTTACCTCCATCCGTCCCCCTCTTCAGTGGGCTCCTGGAGGTAGATCCTGGCGGTAGGAGCTGAAGCCGGCTAAAGGAGGAGAAGGTCAGCTGTAGGCACCTGGAGATACTGAGAGGGGAACAGCACAAGACAGGCTTGAAAGGGGGAATTGATGACGCGGAGGGAGAGAGAGGAGAGGGAGAGAGAGAGGAGGAGGAGGAGGAGGGGGCGACTCTCTACATCCATGTTGCGCTACAAAGGGTGGGGCCTTGAGGAATTCACTCTATCTGCTCTCCTCGCGACTTAAAGCTTATCTTCATTAGGCTGACGCAGGCTAATTATGACTCATGTAAACGCCTCCTCCTCTGTGCTGCTCTTTGACAAGTCGCGCGCACTGCTGCCAACGTGAACCCAACCAACTCCTTCCCCTGCTGGATCCGGATCCATCCAACGCCCAGACGCCGGCCTGCCACTGGACACACCCTCCCCATCAGATCCCAGCTGTGCGCTCGCGCTGCGCGAGCCACATATACGGGGCTTTTGCACGCGTCATCACGCGCCTTCACTTTGCACTGACCGCGGCGGCGGCGGTGCCTTTCAGAGATTCACGGCCCGTGGTCCGTGGCCTTTAAATGTCACCTCCGCCCAAAGAGGAAAAAAGAGAGAGAGAGAGAGAAAAAGTTTGCAAATCGTATTCGACAGTCGCCCTCACTCCGGTTCAGCAGGATCCGACGGCTCCGCCGCGAGACACTTGTCGCCGCCGACACCGCTGTGCCAGTTGTGCGCAATTTGTGCGGCGTTCAGAGGAAATATGAGGATTATAAGGCTCTGATCGGACTGTCCCCCCCCCCCCCCCCCCCCCACCCCCCCCCCCCCCCCCCCCCCCCCCCGCCCAGTTTGCCTGTGGCATTCAGCAGGGCTGCTTACTGTAAAGTTGCCACGTCCGTTACATTTCACACACACATACACACTTATGGATCCAAACTAATCTGGCCACCACGAAGACGCAGGCTAATTATGACTCATGTAAACGCCTCCTCCTCTGTGCTGCTCTTTGACAAGTCGCGCGCACTGCTGCCAACGTGAACCCAACCAACTCCTTCCCCTGCTGGATCCGGATCCATCCAACGCCCAGACGCCGGCCTGCCACTGGACACACCCTCCCCATCAGATCCCAGCTGTGCGCTCGCGCTGCGCGAGCCACATATACGGGGCTTTTGCACGCGTCATCACGCGCCTTCACTTTGCACTGACCGCGGCGGCGGCGGTGCCTTTCAGAGATTCACGGCCCGTGGTCCGTGGCCTTTAAATGTCACCTCCGCCCAAAGAGGAAAAAAGAGAGAGAGAGAGAGAAAAAGTTTGCAAATCGTATTCGACAGTCGCCCTCACTCCGGTTCAGCAGGATCCGACGGCTCCGCCGCGAGACACTTGTCGCCACCGACACCGCTGTGCCAGTTGTGCGCAATTTGTGCGGCGTTCAGAGGAAATATGAGGATTATAAGGCTCTGATCGGACTGTCACCCCCCCCCCCCACACCCCCCCCCCACGCCCAGTTTGCCTGTGGCATTCAGCAGGGCTGCTTACTGTAAAGTTGCCACGTCCGTTACATTTCACACACACATACACACTTATGAAACCAAACTAATCTGGCCACCACGAAGAAGACAAACAAAAACATACTCGACTTACTCACTCACTGCGTAACAGGTACCGTTTATCTAACCCGCTGCGGCTGCGGGGTGGGTGGGGGGTGGGGGGGTCAACTAAAAGGTGCAAATGCATTTGTTATGTAATATCGTCCTTACTGAAAATGTCTTTCAAGCCTGCTGCTGGTGCGCGTCGGCTCCTGCAGGGTCCGCGTGCAGTGCAGCTACTGTACCACGCGCCAGTGTCTGACACTGACACGGACGCTCAGCCACACCTTAACTCTCAATCTATTTCTTTCCCCCTCTCCCTGACACTTCCAGAGGTTTCGACGAGGCCAAGTTCGACCCTGACCCGACTCGTTCACGCCAATGTCAAACAAATAAACATCATACATATATGTGTGTATGTAAAAAAAAAAAAGAAAAGAAAAAAAAAGATGTCAAATCAGAAGGGTCCAGTCAGTGTGAGTATCCGGGTGACCGGTCCCACCCCGTGCCGCTCGCTGCTCCTCGGGTCTCCCCCTCTCTCTCTCTCTCTCCGGTCCAACTCCTCTCTTCAAACCGGCTTCTCACTCCGATCAGCTGGCAGCGCCGTGACGTCAGAGCGCACGGGCGGCCAATGGCACGCGAACCGGAAAAACTCGCCGCTGACGCCCACGATGACGATTGGGCTGCATCGACCAATGAGAGCGCAGGTCCCTGTGAGAAACAAGGCGGGCACTATGACGACCGACCAATAGGAGCACATCCGCCCATGGGAGGCGTTTCATCCTCTGGCCTATTGGGTGTTGAGAAGTATTATTACGTGTGAGGCGTTGAGAAGTTTTAAAGACCAGCAGGCCACAAAAAAAAAAAAAAAATGAAATTATGGACAGTTGAAGTAATGAAATGTTTAATTTGGAGTTTCAATGATGATGAGGACGTCAGTAAACAGAAGACACCCAGCAAGTGTTGTTATTGTCCGGTTGTGTGTCACAATCAATCACAGTTTCAATCAAATCAATCAAATTACAGTCTTCTGTTACCAAGCAAAGTTAGTTTTATTCTTTTTAAGGCTGTTTTTGTCTCAGAAAAACAAAAAAAAAAATTTCTTATCTTGCAAAAAGTCAGGGGCCGGGTTCAAACGTAAGATCTGGTGCTAAGGCCTGTAACCCCTTGTTTTTCATAGAGGCCCTCAAGGTCTGTAAGTGACATTCTACTATGTCTTAATACAGGTCAAAAACTAAGGGTGAAATTATAAATTACTTATGATATGTTGCTACGACATGAAAATATTTTAAGATTGCATTAAAGATTCAGCATGCACTCAATTGTACAGTTGGACTCGAATGCAAACTGTGACCATTCTGCATTAAAAATGCCAGATTTATAGGGTTATTATACAATATGTTACTTCCCAAAACACGCCCGAGCTACCAGAGGGTCTTTAATCCTGACAGTTATTGTTCTGCTGACACATTGTGCCTAGCTGCATCTTCCCGAAAAGGATATTAAAATTCATAGCCGAGGTGCAGTGTCGTCTCGGAGACACACAGGAGGCCAGGACACGCCCCTACACTCACCTCATCTTTATTATATGCACTTACTATCCCTTATCTCCTCCAAAAATCCCCAGATGGAGCCCAAAATGTGCCACAATAAAGTCGAAGCAACCAAAACTCTTAGGCATTTCTGGGTTGTTTTTCAGCATTTGCTTTAGCATCTCTTTAAAGCAAACACAGCATTCCTGTGGTTTGAGTGGAGTAAGAATCGGATTCTACTACCAAATAAGTGATTGCGCTTCTCGTGCACAGAAACCTCAATTGGAGGCTTGCTCGCTGAAGTCACTACCATCCCACATTTGGAAAAGAGAATGTGCTGCGTTTTCCCTTCGAACCCGGAGAAAAGAAACAAAACGTTTGTGTGCCAGCTGTGGAGGTAACTCTCTCTTGGCGACTCAAGGTGAAACGAAAATGAACATAACGCAATTTACATAATAAGAAGATTAGTCGAGAAGATTAGCCGTGCTACTGTTTAGACAAGGAAAACAGAATTTGAGGATTTGAGCAGATTTCTTCCTGAAACAGCAGAGTATTGCATCTTTGATGCTGACAAGCAGTGCCCACTGCTGCATAACCGAAGACACCTGAAGTCTTCTCAGACACAAGTATGTCTATGCTCATAACACTAAAGCATGGGCATAGTTATGTACAGACTGTAAACGTGCGTATTCATATCAGCTGATGGCAGTGGCAGAGAACAGTGAGGTTACGCAGATCAAATGCAGCAACCTGTCAGCCCCTTTGTTGTACTATATTTCAACCAGGCAGTAACACAATGCCTCCTTAGTACAGTGACACAGCTTTTATTCCACGCCCCAATTTATGTTGATGCATTCACAAAGCTGGGCAGGAATGCGCCACAGGCACACATCGTTCAGGAAACCAATCCTTCCTCCCCTCAGTGTTCTTGTATGGTCTCAGCCCACATTGTCAGGTGGCTGTTTCCTCCTGGAGCAGACTGCATATATCAAGGACGGTGCATGCACTACACCCCTATTCTTCCTTTTTCATAAAAGTGTCTTTATCACACACACACACACACACACAAACAAGGAGGTTTTGATGACTGACACCCATGTCCAAATACAGGCCATATCACACGTTTTTACATTACTTTTGTATTAATGCATTACCCGTGAGTGGGAAACGTTAAAGTAGAAATAAATGCTGCTACTTGTATATCGTAACCACACAGCTCGGATGCAGGTACGATGGTGTGATTACAGTGCAGCATTGCAAACTGCTAGTAGCAGCCACACATTCCCATCCTTATTTCCAAGACTTCAAAACGCCTAGTAGCTGTCTTTCCTCCATCTCCAGCCTCACTCCATTCGCCTCTTTCCCTTGCTCTCTGAAAAATCCCTGCCTTAAATAGATTCCAAGAAGTGATCTTCACCTCTGCCAGGCAATGAGCTATCTGGAAACTATTCAAGCCAGGTAATGGCTCTCCGAAGCCCGAACAGAAGGAACACATTGCATAGTCGCACACTACAACAGGTGGGGGGACATTCTGCTTCGAGCGAGTGAGACTGAAATGAAACTGAGAGTCTGAAACTATGAGTCAAAGGGTTCAAAACCGAGAGACAGCAGAGGATATTACCAGAACTGTTCTGGCAATGCACGATCAGCGTATTAGCAGCACAATCACGAAGAGGTATTATTAAAAAGCTGAGGGGAAACTACTCTGCAACTTTTGTCGAGTGACATGAAATAGAGAAGGCAACTCTTAAAATGTTAATAATATTTATTACTATTTGGCTGATCTATTTTCGCACACACAAAACGTTGAATTTGCAGGTGATTTTGCAAACAATATTGTGAGCAATGTTGATATTTTTTTCTCCATATCACCCTAACAACGAACAACACAATTAGACAGGATTGCATGCAATGGCTGTTGTGATTGAGTCTGAAACAAAGTGAAGGACTGACTGACAGACTATTCTTTACCATCCCTGGCACCACCAGCCTAGTGGGGACATGTGCATCTGCTTGCAAACTCCACTTTACTGATGACATCTATGACACAGAAGGGTTGTGTCCAGTTTAAAATAAAGGGATTGGTATGGTCTTGACAGCCACTCATCATTTCAGCTTCAGCTGACACTTCATCCCCTGGAGTCCTCTGCAATATTAAGTTTGAAGCCAAAGGGACGAGGAAAGCGTTTATTGTCAGTTTTTGTGAAAGGAAGAGGAGAAAAAGAAAAAAAGGGGGTTATTTTCAGTTTATATGAGTTGGACCATACAAGTTAAAACTTTGAACAGGTGTTCATTTCATTTCCAGGTGGACACATTGAAAACTTTGAAATACACCTGTTCCTCTGTCGCCATTTTTACACCAGGATGCAGACTCCTGGTTGGCGTCTGATCGTCTCTAACCTCCACCGCCAGTCCTCTTTAACCAGAGTCCCACTAAACCACGCGGGCCTCTCTGGTCTGGTCGTCTCAAACTGTCAGTGAGACATGAGTCTCAGAGGAGTTAAGAGAGCACCTCTGTCACTTTAAGAAATGCCTCGGGCGAACAGAAACTGATTAGTAGTGCTGGCCAACCACGTGGAGTGCTGTGTGGAGACTGAAGCCAATGAGAAGCCCTGCTGGGTGGAGGTTACAAAAGCGTTCTGAACCCAATGACTCAGCAAAGTTGGGTGCGTGTGAGATGACACTTTGCAGCGTTTTAAAGGGCCAGCTTGCCGGTCTCGGAAGGAGGCTGAAAAATGCACTTCCGAAATCAGGCCAAGTGTTGACTCCCTCCCTCATGTGCAAATCACAGAACTATGTGGCCCAGGTTGTTCTGCAGGGCTGTCTATGAAGGCAGGGCAGAGTCCATTACAGGTCTACACCCTTTTCTAATCACTCAGGACACCTCATGAATACGTTTGGCCTCTGTAATATTATCCCCATTGCAATCTTGGTAAGGTGTTATCACATCTTGGTTTGCCAACAAATTGGGTTAGCAGGGAGTACGTAGAGTCTAACAATGTCTGAAGGATTCTTCCGACAGGCGCTTCAAAGTTTGTGTGCATTGCTTAGGATCTATGAGGGGTTTTTTTTGGACAAGCAGAAATATGAAAAAGAAAAACACTGAATGACATCGGTAAACAGGATGCAGCTTTCGAGATCAGCTGAAGTGTGGGAGTTGGGTTAGGATTTGGGTTCTGGAAATTGGAAATGACTCGTCATGGCAGCACGGCAGCTATGCACGATTTCCTAAGTGAAAACATTCCATTCCGCTTTGTTGGAGGTGCAGCAACAGAAAAACAGCCCAGCTTTCTTTTCTTTTTATCCCCACCCAAGGACGACATGTAAGGATTATTAGCAGTTAGAAATTGGCCCACAACTGCTGTAATCATGGATGGAATGGAGTCTTCTAACATTATTTTCTGTTTTTTCATGCTGCCACATAGTAGCAGAAAGGCTTTAAATAATAGCAAGTTTTATAAAACTTTTCCTTGCTGATGCAAATTGTTTTTATGAGCGAGCAGCATATTACTCCAGTGATAAAAATCAATCCATGTTATACTCATTTCAAGCTCTTAGTCGAATTCTTCACTTAAAATACTTTTTTATGAGTCATTAAACTTTATCAGATATTAAATCTGAAGCAACTGAAACTGATGACTCGTCATGAATATGTTTCATACCTGCTGCAGTACATTGCATTTGTTTTATCTAGGTAGACCTAATGAAATTTGGCAAGTCAGTATATGTCAAACTGAAATTTTTCTCATGGGTTTTATTGTCATTGTATACCACCTGGGCTACTTCTGCATTGCAGTGTTTTACCTCTGCCTGCATGCAACACTACACTGACAGCACTACTGCAAATGGTGCAGCAAATGTCAGTCATCTCATTTTCCTCCTACACCTTTCATATAGTTCATACTGAAGGGGGCTTCAGACACCAGCTCACAGTTCTGTTTGAGGCACTAAAAAAAGGCAACACTGAATGGACTATGTCATGAAAACTGTTAATTTGGTTGTGACCTGATTTGCCATTCTCCCGAGAGTGTTACTCTAAAGAGGGACTTAATTTTCGCACATTAGAAATCTGTCCTTTCTTCTTCCTTCTATCCGTTTCCTCAGAAACAACCAGCTGAGTCATCCTGACAGTGGTACAAAGATTCACCGGCGACAAGTTTGCCCTGTCAGCTGTGCAGATTATAGATTGACTGACCCACATTATGATCTGGTCGCTCGTTGTTCCTTCTTCCTCTTCGCGCTATAACACTGAGCAGTATTGTAAAGGCGTAAGGTCTGAAGGCTGCAGTGGAAACTTCCATTAGGCCACAGGAGAAGTATGCTCCTGAGTATTGTTCTGGTCAGGCCTGCAACAGTAAGCACAACACAACACACCTCAGTGACAAGACACAGTCTATACACACACACACACACACACACACACACACACACACACACACACACACACAGCGCACACACACACACACACAGATATATATATATATATATATATATATATATATATATATATATATATACCGTGGCCAGCAGTAATTCAGCAACAGCAACACATAATCCACATGTCATAGTAGTAGTAGATCCATTTGTCCAATAGCCGGGACGTTATTATTATTATTTGCTCAAAGACTGGAAAAACAGACACAGCTAGCGTAGCTATCAGCTATAAAGCTGGAGCCTCATTCATAATTCATGCATTGCCACGACAGAGCTGACAGAGAAAAAGTACATTTGTTTTTCAGTGCTTGTCATGAGTAAGGTAGAAGACGCTGTAGGACGTTTCCAGTTCTCTCTTTGGTGTATACGACAGGAGCAAGAGACATTTAATAAAGACCACCCTGCTACAATTTGTTTTGTGTGGGCCCACTGCCAAGTTTGATGCAAGGGAGAACAGCTGCCTTTGCATGAATACCATTTGACATCGGACACACTGCCAAAGTGAAGCAGTTATAGCCATCGCATTCAAGAGGCTGTGCGATGTGTGTTATGTAATGTATTATCATAAAGGATGCTAAACAGAATGCATGCGATGCACCGTGACTGTGAAGCAGGGGATGCACCGAAAGCTGAGATGAATTTAACTTCGACCACCAGCTGTCATCACCTCAGGACCGACAGCCAATCACTTTTAACCACTTCCTCAGCAAAACACTAATTATCCTGCTTGTGTTTCTGAATCTTCCAAATGGTGAATTAACCACTAATGCACCTATCGAGATGAAAAATAGACAGACTGTTCCTTTGGCAAAAAAAACCAACAACATCAGCTCACCAGATTGTTACGAAATCTGTTATGGTTTCCGAAAAGTGGTAATCTATTGCTGAACAGGAGCATTGTGGTGAGTGGTGCCATTTACATGGCTTCACTGCTTTCTATTCAGTTTGCTATGCAAATTTACCAACCGGCATGAGAGCTTTTGGCTGCTGGAGTAAAGTTGAGCTTGTTGTACTGATAAGAGAAGAAACCCTTGCGCAGGTTTGTTAGCCAACCATTGTAATCAATAAATTTATATTTACACAACACGATTTCTTTTATATTCATGTTTTCCAGTGGATGTTTGCATAATGGTTACGACAGTAATTCTGTTCCCAGTAGATTAGACATTGGTCCAAAGTCTGCCTCGTGGTCTGCTTTCTGTGCTCGCTGTGCTATTCTGCAGTCGATGAACTGTAACTGCTGCCCTTGGTCCCCGTCACTACTCCACGTTGAGCTTGTTTGTTCCAGGAAATATTCGCACTTGAACTATGACCCCCTTAAGAAATCACCTATGTTCGTTTTTGCAGTCAAAGGCTGAAAATGAATCAGGTGTTTTGTTGTTGATTTATGTGATCCCGTCCAGCTGTCTCACGACCTTGTTGTAGCTCTATAGTGTAAAGCCAGTTAGCATGTAACTGTGGTCAGGTTTAAGTACACTGAGAGATGTCTTTTATGCATAGTCACAGCTGTCATGAACATCTGACCTGCAGGTGTGGAAAATTCGTAAGTGGTACTTTGATCCTCGTGTCTCACGTTATACCATTTTCCTGCTCATTACCCCCTGTTGCCCACAGCAGACAGGGAACTCTCATCCCTGTTGCATGCGAGGACGGCACGTCCATAGCAAAGTGCAGTTGTGCCTGAATTTCTGTGGGACAACATTTCCACATTTCTATCTTGGTTGTCACGTGCAGTGCCAAGGCCTGCTCACTGATACGATTGTCCTTGCTATTGGAAAAGGAACAAATTATCCTCAGATAGTCTGATGTAACCTCCATTTTCCCCCCCAAACAACCTTCTTTACGCAACGCTCGGAATAACTAATAATAACTGAAATGCAACTCCCTTCTACTACTAATAAAAAAAAGAGTGACCCGGGTTATTGCAGCTAATATGTGGAGACAGACTGGCAGAACAATGGCCACTGAGGACGATGACATCAATACGATAGGGAGACATGTTCGCCAAGCATGCTGGGACAACATGTGACAGTATAGCGTCAGACAGACCAGGGAGCCAACCTCAGCTCCGACTGGCACACTCACTTTTCCGACATGCACTCTTATGGATCAATAACCTCTTACATAACATTCCGGTTTGGACTGGAGGCCAGATTCCAGCTGACTGGAACATGTGACAGGGCTCTGACTGTGTTGACCCACATTTTCCCTTCCTACTGCAACCCTCCCTCCCGACTTCCCTCTCACTGTCCTTCTCCTCTTCCCAACATGTCCCTCCCCGCTTTGCTCAAAGCCCATACACCCCCACCCCCCCACCACCCCCACCCCCGAGGCCTTGCAACCTGCCTGGACATGTACCCAGGCAGTCTTTAACTGTAATAATGTTATGTTTTTTTTGTCAATAAGACAAACTGCTGCCACGAGGGGGAAATACAATTAAAAGTTTGGCAATTGCATCACAGTTACTCAAGTTGAATGGGGGGTTGATGTGACGCTGTGCATTCAGATATCAGACTGATGCATTAGCTAGTCGCAGGGGAGGCGGTTATGCTGCATGTGCCCAAATGTCAGCTGTATGGGAAACATTAAAAAAAAAAAAACTTAACAGGACCCCCATTTGGCAGTGTTCATGCATTTTCCATTTGTTAGTTTTGCTCTTTTTTAAAACTTATTACAGTATCATAGTGGTTTGTTTAATAGAAATTTTGTTTAATAGTAATTTGGGCAACGGTAATGAATATAAAGTATCAATGTTATGTATATTGTTCGGCTGTTGTTTATTTAAGTGCTGGAGTGATGACTTATTTCCATACATAACACAACCTTGTTGTGCCTTCAGCAGGGAAGCCAGATCCTACTGTTTGGGCAAAACACACACACATACACACACACACACACACTGCTGCAAAAGCTCACGCACTACAATTTCAATGCAAAGTCTGTGATGTTCCATTGAGACGGGGGCTGGAATGCTGGTTTCCTGTGACAGTAACCTGTCTGACTTTGCATTACCGTAAGCCGATTAAATCACCACACACGTCCTATTTATATTTTATTTCCTTGAATGTTTCCCATACAAAGACACTTACTGAAACTCTAATTCCCATCTCAACAAACGACTGATTTAGTTTGTCTCTGAGTCGTTTGCCTGCAGACAGTGTCAGTGAGTAGAATGGGTGGGGAAGATTGTGAATTGCACTGGGCCTGCAGTTAGTTCTTTAGGAAGTAGCAGTGACTCATCAGAGGCTCGCTTCCTGCTTCTATAAATAGCCAATTATTCACTGGTTTGAACATGCGGTACCAATAAGTGCACAGAACCATATCATTGTTTTCTGTAAACATAAGTATCTTTCTTTAGCTCTTTCCCTCTGTGAACCAGAAAAGAGAGGATTGTACTCCATAAATCCAATATTTGAGATAATCAGGTCCTCAAGATAAAACTGAACATAAAGTTCAAAAAGTGTACAGACACTGCAGCATGAATTAATCTTGATAGAGGAAATTTGTGAACGAAGATCTTTAGGGGTTTTTTTAATTAAAAAATTATCTAATAGTTTTGAACCCAGCAGAAATGTCTCTTATTATGTCATTTCGTCATGTTTACTTCTCACAGTTTCATATTTAAAACTCTCAAAACTTATAAGATTTAACTTTGCATAACGCGCTATTCACTATAGTCGCCAGAGCCAAGATGGTGCACGAATGGAGGTTAAAAACAGTGACACCTTGAGGCTGCGCGCCATCCTTACGCTATCACGGCTGTGGTGATAAAGAGGGAAGCCGAGAGACCTGGAGCAAAAAGAAAAATGCGAGGAATGAAAGAACTGAGGCCGAGGAGAAGGGGGGGTGATGATACCACCACCATGCTGGGTGAGTGGTAGTAGTTGGTGTTTGGGTTTGTGGATGAGTTAGAGAAGTGAGGAAGACGGCTGGTATTTTTCCAGGGAGGTTTCCTCTGCCACACACACACACACACACTCCTCTCATGTCTGCATGTCTCACGTCTTAGTCTTACTCACTATATTTCCAACCACCTCTTGTTTTTTTATTTTGTCCTGGCATGTGGCTGTCATTGCTCCCATTTCCTTGGAATCCTTCCCCCCGTTTCTCCCTCTCCACCCCCCCGCCTCATCTTCTCACTCTTTCCACTTTCATTTCCTCTACTGTCTTCTGCGCTTCCCCTTTTTCCCTCAGTCCTTCATCACTCCCCAGCCGTTTCTCCTCCCCGCGTCCCCGTCCGTCCCCATCTGTGGCCCTCATCAGAGGTTTCTAACCCAGACAGGCACCGAGGGCAAGGAGACATCCTCCAGTGACGCCTTGCTATTGCACACTGATATGATTATTCTAAACAGGGAAAATTGTCCGTGGAAGACATTTTTTTTATGAATTCATTAAACAGGCATCTTGAGACATGTTAAGTGTCTGTGTGTCAACATCTATGTGTGTGATTGTTTGTGGAAAAGAATGCATCCTGGAGTCCATTTTGAGAGCAGCTGCTCTCAGGCTGTTTGCTTATGTAAGCATGTACTGTAAAACCCAGCTGAACAAGAACGAACTGGCTGCCTGGGACAAAGGCCCTGCCCTCACTGCTGCTCTGTCAGACACGTGTCTTTTTCTGTCTGTCTGCATTAGAGGACACAAAATTAGAGACTGGAAATAAAGATTAGAGGCAGAGAAAGGAAAAAGGAGTCCTCTGGATATTAAGGAAGTCAGACTTACCCGGGTAGTGTGGTGCAGATGCTGGGTAAGATGAACCCTGCTGCGTCCTGGTAGCCCACCGGCTGCTCTCTGACCCTCATCTACTGCTGCTCCCTCCTGCATCACACTCCATGCACAAGACTGTATGGGTTGACAAGGAGAGAGAAAAAAAAATGATAACAATACAGGGAAGAACGCAAATGAGAGAAAATCAGCGAGGAGTTGGGTTTGTTCACGAATGTTTTCTAATTATACAGTGAAATTATTATTATTCAGTTTTGTATTTGTGTACATTTTTCTCTTTGCTTGTAGGAAAAGCCGTAATAACTTACCACAGTATCAGTGGCTAAACATCTGCAGCCATATCGAGGGTTGACATGTGTGGGGTGTGGGTCGACTGGGCTTGCAGGTGACTCTTGTCGAATTGTGTTGCCTTGAGAGTCGGTGCGGTTGTAGTCATCGGGGCAGTTTGGATTGTGTGCAGAGACAGTTGGGCAAAGCAGGCAAACTGTCACGTTGCATTAGTGTTAGCCGACTCCAGTTTAGCCTGAAGGAGAGGTGGTTACCTAAACGCAACCTCAACAAATTGTACAGAGAGAGAAGGACATGCATTCACATGCAACATGTGCACAGCACTTCATGCTTCCAAGCACTGTGACCTCTGTCTTTGTCGCCCCCCCCACCCCAGCCTCCATTGTCTCTATCCATCTATTGTCAGGCCCGACAACAATGACACAAGCACACGTCCACCCACTGGTGGCGTCACTGAGCTAAACTGCTCATCGACCAGCAGAAAGTAGCCACGCCCAGCATGACACATGCTGTAATGTGACAGCTGAGGAATTTGCTCCAGGTTATAGCCACACATACTTGCAGCCTCAGTCCGAGATACCAGGACGTCACTGGCGGTGTAAATGACAGGAAGATTGTGGCACAGGACTCAGGCTTGTTGAAAACAGTTTACAGCACAATGGCTCCTTTTTTTTTTAAACTTCAATAAATATCTGGTATTTTTGAAACCCCTGTCCTTAAAGGGGTAAACAGCTTTTTTTTCTGAAACGCATCGTTTTTGCATGTTTATAGTGTGATTCTCTGTGTCGATCTCTGGAGAAATGTTCCCTTCTGCGAAAACAAAGATAAACACATATTTACTTAACAAGAGGTTACGCAATCAATGCGTGACTGGACGATATCACATACACAAGTATGTATGTATCTCAAGGTGCCTTCAGCACTTTGGAAAAGCACAGTGAACACAATAAGCCATGCAGTTTTAGGAGCTCGGAAAATAAATGCCGCACACATTTTCAGCTTGCCCCAAGAATGTAGATTATATTACATTTTCTAATACATTCAGCATGACATGGTGATATCCTGTTTAGTCAGGGTTTTTTTTTTCATATTCTTAAGGTTATCAAAAGAACTTGTACATTTGCTTCATATTAGCCCAACACTAGAGGAGCACATTTTCTCATACTTTCTGATGACCTGAGCTCAGATTTACATGACTGGCGATCTGCCATTGTTCATTTTAAAACTACACAACTGAAAATGTAGTGTAGTTAAAATATACTGAAACAATACAGGTGCTGGGGGAGAATTATTTGATCCCACCTTTGCCCAGTCATGAGGATTGAGCTTTGTTTGTTTACCGTGTTTTGTTTTTGTCTTCGGGAGCTGCACTTATTGACCCACTCTTTGTTTGTGTGCGTTTTCAGATTTCACTTCCTGCATGCACTGACAGGCCCCATGTGAGTCACTGTTCGTGATCAGGCCATCAATTTTCTGCTGAGCCGTGGGGCACGAGCAGACACAAAATGATTTATCAAATCGCTTTTTAAGTTCAGTTTTTATTTCGATGGTCGATTCCAGCGCAAACGTTAGGTGCCGTTTTGGGGTTATTAAAATTTGATTTGTTTGCTAATAAGTGAGAGCGTTACATGATCATTTATCAGTTTATAATGCTATTGTCTGACACATGCAAAAAGTAACATAATCCACTACCATTTGATTACATAAAGAAATAAAGTGTTCTAGCATTAGAACAAAAACAGAAAAGAATGTATATTATTAATATATATTATATATTGTTACTGGGAATTAACTCAAAGTCTTATTGCTTAGATAGAAGAATGCCTTATTAACACGCTCTCCAGTTTAAATTCATGTGCACATGAGCGCTGCCATGCAATCAGGTTATTGCTATGGAAAATGTGCGCCTTCTGTGACCTCCGTAGAGGAGAAACAATTAAAACAGAGCCAAATGTCAGCGCTGTGCATATAAACTATATCTGCCAACATTCAATTTAATGATGACGCTCGCAGCAATGCAAGCAGTGAAAACCGAACCGTTTTCCATAAACAGCTAGATGTGACCACATTTGTTTCACTGCGGAGTCATGTGACATGAGGGGACCTTGTGGCACATTTCACGAGAGCACGGCTGAGGATCAGTTTTGAACATGCAACAACTTAAAAGCTCAGACCAGAGAGTTGAACTTCTTCTGCACAATGATCACGGGCATATCTGCACGGAGTCCAATTTGTGTGACTCTGCAGATATCTATTTAAACTGCCAGCTCTAATTTTAAATGACGTGCTAAATATACAGACAGTTTCCAAGCCAAAAGCAGAGGTGGCTGCGTCATTGTGTCAGTAAGAGCTGAGTCGCCCCCCTGGTGAGTTCAGTGGTTGGAACGTTCCAGACAGAAAACTTTGTTGATGCTACCATCTGCTGGTTGCTGTGGAAGAGAGGGAGGAGGTCTCCATGGAGACGTCAGATGACATGCTTGGATAATTTGGATGGGCAAGTGGGTCAAGTGATCTTGATAAAGGCTTAATTGTAAAAGCAGATGGGTCTATTTAAAGGGGAATGGATTTATAGCTGTATCAAATAATGCGACTGCATGTTCTACCATTACAGTTAGTTACCTTATTTCTGTTCATTTCCCATTGCTTGCTTGACCTTTTGGTCCCAAATCCTGTTTGTAATATCAGGAGCCAAATTCTTTTGGGGTTTTTCAGGATTAGAATTTTAAATGGTGAAATACAACAATAATAATCCCCTTTAAAATATTAATTAATTTCATTATCCTTAATACTAATACCTATCTTCTACTACAAACGTTATACATTCTCTGTAATAGCAGTGTATAAACATTTAATAAATAGCTAACAGCTTTTTTAGAAATTATGAATACATGTGTTAACTGTTATCATTCCCAAGGGAATTCAAGTTAAGGAAAAGCAGGTGTAATTGTTGTGACATATTTTACATTCATTAACATTTAAATGGCCTTGTAGCTGCCTTTGTATATTTTGTATTCTCCTTATTATTAATTGTAATTATATCATTATAATTAGAGGGACTTAAATGAAAGCATTTATTCCAGTTTTTATTGCGAATGGAATTTTCAGATGCTTCTGTAGTTGTTACCTGACTCTCTCCCCTGAACATCCACAAGATGGTGCCCACGATCATGGCGAGTTCCTCCATCTGTATTGGCAATGGGTATTTATCTTCTCATCAATTCACTTTTAAATGGAAAGAGAACAAAATGGAAAACATGAAGGCAATAATAGATCCCAAGGGCAATTTGACTAATTAAAAAGACAAAAATGAATATACAAGGTAGAGCTGACCTTTTTTCTGCTATGGCTGTATTTATAAAGAACTGACAGGCAGCCCTGCAGCCTCAGCCATGTCAGAGATGTTTGTTGAGAAACATCAGAACTTTTGCATAGGTATTGTACGTATTTATAAAAGGCTTATAGTTTGTTAATCAAATATTGTGTAAAAGACTTAGTTAAAAAGCAACTTAAATGTCCCTGAATGGTAAACTAGAGTAAAGGTTTAAAAGGAATTTAAAGTAATGTCAATGTATCACTGTTCTTTTTTTTGTTTAAACAGTTGATGCCAATCCTCTCCTGAATGTCAGTGTTTATCGCTAAGTTTTCTACTGAGCTCGAAGCCTAGGGCCAACTTTTACAAAGCATTAACCATAACCCAAATGTATATACAACGGCGTGTTTTTACAATAAACACAAAACTGGGAGTCAGAGAACAAAACCTTTGGGAGTTTCAGAAACAAGGCGGAGGAAGGACTTGTGCTGGTTTACACTATCTCTCTTGTTTTATTTAAGTTGTACACACATGTAAACGTTAGATATCTACTATAAACACTCGCCCTGTACCATGGCACTGCTGTGGATACTGTCAGAGACGGACGGTATTCCGCACTGGCTGATTATCCTTCAAATCAAGTACAATTAGACTGTCAGTGACCCAAAGCTAAACATCTGCTTCGGATTTTTGTTGGCCCGCTGATTGCTAGGATTGCTCCGATCACGTTTAGTAGCCATGGCGCTGTAGAGACTCGGATAACGTAATACCTCTTTAGCTGAAACGTCTCTGGTGACTTTCAGAAACTCTCAGGCATTCCAGGTATTTGCTGCGAAACAGACAGGAGAAGCAAAAGCACAGCAGGTAGACTATACATGTTAGATCGTCAGCAGGAAAGAAAAAGACGCCTCAAGGTTGTGCATTTGTGCTCTTGTTGTGAAATGAAGACAAGATTGATGTATGGGATGTCACAAACATATTATAGTGTAATATAGTATAGCCTCGGTTTAGGAAACCTATGATTTATTAGAATTAAAGTGATTGGGACGTCAAGTTCTATGCTAATTCAAAATCAATCTTTTTAATTAAATCAGGCTCTGATCACTGAGGCAGATTATTGGGACTGGATTGAATAAGCAAAGTGGGAAAAGGGCAATTCAGTCTTAATGGCTTGATATGCTGGAGGCCAATGAAAGCCACAGCTGATTGTGAGGCAACAGTGTCTAATTCTGGTCATAAATTATGCGCCTTAATGTCAACAACAAAACAGTGCAGGTTGTATAGGGGCTGTTGTGTATGGTCGTCCTGCTGTCTGCAGCATATTCATCTCCACAGATCAGGCACCACTGATACACGTGTCTGATTTAGGTTAGTAGTTCAATTAGCCAGTCAGTCTTGTTGCGTTTTGTATCAGTGATAATATATTCTTATTGACAAAGAAAAGTGAAAGGCCTTAGACACAAATTGTGTGTTCACACGCACATACACACAGCATGGATTGGCGGGGGGGCTGCACTGTTCTGTTAGCATTGACTAAGCAGGCATTTGATAAGACCAAAGATAACAACTTCAATGTTAAGCTAAGCAATTAAAATGACGCACATATAATTAAAGATAATGAGAAAGTAAGGTCTAAATTATGTAAATTGATTTTAACCACTGATATTAACAAATGAATGAGGGAATTTACTAGGCTCCTGGAATGGAAAGAAAAACTATACAGTTTGCAATATGCAATATGTCAAGTTTTCTGGATATAGACAAAAGCCAAATTTTTATTTTGTTACTTAATATTTAGAATGTATTATATTAATGGTCAAGAACTAACCGAAATAAAACCAAAACGTTTCAAACAACAGTAGGGAAGGAAAAAGCAGCGATTCTTACAGTAGAACAGCGTTCCGGGGAAAACTTGGAGCAAAGAGCTGAAATGGCGAGACAGTAAAAACTCACAAAAGGCACCCAGTTACACAGTTCATTAAAACATCATGATCTCATGACACAGAGGTTCCTCTAAAAGCTGACAAAAACAGGAAGTTCCTCCATTCTGAGAACCACTCAGGCCATTTAAGAAGAGAACATCTAACGATAATATGCACAGTAAACTCTCTCCTACTCCCAGACACAAGACTTTCAGTGCATGAATAAATACCAAGTGTTACGGCGTGGAATGTCCCAAACGGTTTTTGCAAATGTAGCAAAGGGTGTAAAAATGTGCATCAAGAAAGGAATGTGTGTTAGTAAAACTGTGACTCTTTGAATTTTATCACCTGGCAGTGAAAAGACTTGAAATGGAAAAAAAACAAAACATGTATAGCCAAATGAACTGTTCTGCTGCTTAACATGCAAACGTGTGGCTGTTGTGACCCCCTTTCAGTCCCAGTGCTTGATGCCCACTTGAAAGTACTTCATCACCTCAGTGCTTTATGCTCCACACGTTTCCAGTCCTGGTGATCATGAGACATTGGGGCTGAGAGTCATGAAGGGCAGGGGACAACCTGTGAGCGTCATATCCCTGTGCGTCAGTGTGCAGCCCATTAACTTCCATTAAGCTGCCTTATCGTGTGTAGGACCTCTGCCAGCTGTAAATGGCGTGGATATTATGGGAACACGCTGGCACTCTTTTACATGTACTGATGCTGCGGTGGCGGAAAACCCTCCCTCCCACGCCTCCCCCCAGCCCCCTCCTCCTTGCAGCAAGCTGCTTCGCTCTCTCCTCAGCAGCAAAGAAGTCTGTGGTCGCCCTGAAGAATTCCAGCAGAGCCCTGTGGCTCCAGTTGATCCCACAGCTCTGCATCCCGCTGTTCGGCGCCGCCGGGGAACCGGCTGCACCAGTTGCACCAGCGGCTCTGCCTTCAGACTGGGTGGAGAAACCGCAGTGACCTCCATGGTCAGTTAGGAGGAGAAAAAAATGTGGGTTGGTCTCAAAGAGTTCCAGGGGTATTGTGGAGTGGGCGTCACCGCGGACCGGGTCGTCCTGGGCGCACACACTGAGCACGGGGATGGCCACTTCATCTACGTCTCTCAGGGGTTCGTTACGTTCCCAGTATGCGTCCCAGGCCCCTGAGGTATTGGTGCTGTTGCTGGTGCCTGGTGCTGCCGATGGTGCAGAGCTCACATGTCCGCCATGACAGAACAGCGCCTCCTCCAATCCACGCATGGAACAGCTAGAAAACAGTGTGTCTGTGTGTACTGTCTCACTCAGCACCGTCCTGTACCTATGCATAATATTCGCACACACGTTAGCACAAAATGAAACATCCGCGTGCACAAACACACACACACACACCAAAACAAGTCAATCGATTCTGAAGAGCATGGGTCTCATATTCCCCATTGGCTTTGATTCAAGCAACTTCACCTGGGTCACGGTGTTTCTCAGAATCAGTGCCCCCCTCACTGAGCAGCCCACCTGTTGCTTCAGTAACTTGATTGTTTCCTTATTTGTCCGTGCCCATCTAATAAATGGCTGATGAGTACTTGTACCCATTTTCATTACAGCCTACTTAAACCCGTGTCTTTTTTTTTTTTGCTGACTAAGCATTCAGGATGTTCATTTGTTTTCGTTTAGGGTACTGGATTTTAAGATCACATACTTTGTGCAGCAGCCTTTTTTTTTTTTAACCATCTTTGAAAAACACAGCGACATATTCCCCATAAATTCATTAAATAACGAATCCTCTTCCGGGGGAATAGGATTTGTATGGGCAATGTATCTGCAAGTTATCATTGAAAACTACTAAAGAGAAAAAGATTGCATATTTTAATTGTTGTTCACATGTAAAAAATGCTGTCTGATCTTATTCGATTCCATTTCTCCTGTATTTTGTTGTTGTTTTTATTTTGTTTTGATATTCCTGATTCATGTGAGCATGTTTTTTTTTTCATACCTGCTGAGACACGTCTTCTGGTAAAGCACCAACGCCCACTGCAGGGGCCAGCATAACCCATTCTCGAACCAGCTCTGGCATCGGAACACAGGTGACAGGCAGACGGCCGCTGTCACGTAGCTCGATGATCCACACTCCCCCAGGTAGGACAGGAGAAGGCCCGACCCACTGCTCTCGCTCACGGCGTACAGTCGTCCCGCAGGCTGTCTGTAGCGAATGTAGCGCACAGCCTCACGCAGATCAGCCGGGTCACCAAACTGCTGCAGTCTGAGGGTGGTGAGCGGGGTGCCGTTGTGACTGCGGCGGTTGAAGACCGCTGGCAGGTAACCGTAGGAAAGCGCCGTTTCACACAACTGCAGAGAGAGTCGGTAAAAAAAAAATATTAAAGGATGTCAATATCATTGACAACGCATCATATTATTGTTGTTGACGGATATAATGATGAAATCTGACAGTTATGCAAAATTAACTGTCAGATTTGAAATGAGATACTTTTTACTCCAAATCTACACAGCTCAATTTAATTTCTAAAGATACAGCAATAAAAGTTTATAATAGTTGACAGTGTAAACTGGTGAACTGAGTGTGAAGAGACTTTTAATACAGCTGCACAGTCTAGACTGTTGACACACAGTGTGGTAATGGACTATGTGAACCACCCAGGCACAATGAGTGATGACTACCAAATGCACATCATTAAATACTAAGCACAGATTGCCAGTTGCACATAAAGAGAACGCTTCTTTATGTTAGGCCATATGTTATGTTGATTTGTGCATGCGTGCAATGTGTTTTGTCAGACAAACAAACAGCAGCTTGTCCTGCAGTGAACTGTCGGCACGGTGAGAAATTCTTTCAGGGACCCCTGACACTGGACAACATGCCAGCTCTCTCATGAGCCCCGTCCACACCCACACACACACATACACATACACACACACACACACACACACACACACACACACACACACACACAGTCACAGTGTCTTGCGTAGAGACACACAAGAGGCAACATTAGATTTACTCTCTCCTTCACTGGACAACACTGAAACAAGAGGCCCCCAAAGTTTCATTCAAACAAACTCCAGCAGCATCTTCAGTTAAATGAAAAGTCTTCAGGAGGCAACAAAACATCTCAGTAAAATGATCAAACTCAGGTCGATAGTTCATCTAAAAGCTCCTCAACAGGCCTGTGACAAGTGCCAGAAATGGACTTTCTCCTCTGAGGTCGATATTTGCAAGAACAAGAGAGGATCAGTTATTTGTTGAAAATTTTATGATAATTTGATATATTTGATATTTGATCATTTTATGTTCTGCTGCATCCTGCAGGGTCTGCATTACATTTACATTTAGAAATGACACCACTCAAAAAAAAGGACACTTCCTTCCCGGTTTCATGCTAACATGACCTCTTTTTAACACACACACACACACACACACACACACACACAATCTGGTTTATGCAGAGTGAATATCTCCAGTGACAGGAGCCATCTTAATTGGTGTATATCCCCTGTGGTGCCTCAGCTTCCAGAGCTCCAAAGCGTAACTGGCTGACAGCATCACAAATACTCTGTCCTCTGATCGTGGCACGAATCTGTCTGAATGTGACATTTACGGATCACATCCTCATCGTTTTCTTTATTCCCCGGACACATTTTTAAGTAAGCTCCTCTCTATTTTTGCCTCATCATTGTTGCTCTCCACACACCCTCCTCTTTGCTGTCATCATCATCTTCTGTCAACGCGAGGGCTCATTCTTTGCAGATTAGTCACAAACAACATTGGGCTTTGCTGGAGCATCCACTTGATGCTAGTTCTGACATGCGGCTGACAGTCAGCCTCAGATGAATTTGCACATATGAAATGAAAATGAGGTCGCAAGTGCCCAGGGTGATGATAGAGCCAACCGGCGTTCATGTGGAGCATAGTGCTGCTCTCCCACTGGCCCCTCAAGTCAAGCAACGCTTTGTAATCCCACACTCAATTACCTCAGTCAGTGCATTGAAAGAGCAGTCGACAGGCCGCATCTGCTCTTTTCTTCCTTTCTCTTCAGACTGAGCTGACACTCAAGATGATGGCCTTGGCTCAGATGATCGCCTCTGCTGATTTACACTGGCACATTCCAAGTCTTTCTAATCTCCCTCAACTGATTTAACGTCTGACGTATCTTTTAACCATCACCCAATAAAAACACAATTTGTCTGTGCATGTATTCGATATGTGACATATATATCTCTCTCCTTTCTGCTTTCTTTAAAAGTCTATTTCCTGCAAATACTTGCTGTTACTTTCTTTTTCGGCTCTGAACAAATGTATTTTCAACGTGTAAAACTGTGTACAATGACCAATAAGAGCCCACCATCCTGTTGATGAGAGATGCCTCTGACATATACAGTATAGAGATGATGCTGGAGTACTGTCTATCTGCTGCTGCTGGTGGTGGGGACACTGTGGAGATGATGCGCCAGGGCGCGTGGATTACCTTCAACACATTTCTAGTCATTTTCCCAAACGAGTTTGGGATGATGAGGAGAACCGGGCTGGTGGAGTGACTGGAAGTCCTGCGTCGCTTCTGGTAGGCTGGCACGGCCCAGTCCAACGCCACCAGCCCGTCGTCGCTCAGCTGCAGGTGGTCCCGCACGAACTGGACCGGACTGTCGTAGGGCCAGCACGTCTCGTACACGCTCTGGAGAAAGGCGCTGGCTCGCCACGTCCAGCCGACGCACGGCGCGTAATGGCTGAAGGTCCCGCAGTGTTTCAGGAGATAGTTGGCCAGCGCGGACGGTTTGCAGATCAGTGCCACGGCGCGCGGTTCCCCCTGGCTCGCGGCGCCCGCACAGGCCGCCGGGGCATCGTCTGGGACGCAGCCCCCGGTCCTGGCTTTCCCAAGACCTCGTGTCCAAGCATCCGTCGGGCTCTCGGAGCCAAAGTATTTGGAGCCCGGCCAGATGAAGACCACCAGGATCGCAAGGCACAGAGCCACAAGCCATTCCAGCATTGGCACGGTGAGGGAGGAGGAGGGGGGGGGGTGTGAGCACTGACACGGAGCCTTTCTATAGTCCTCAAAGCGGAATATAATTATATATCTACATGTGTCTGGAGGCGACAGTCAGACATGCTGGGTCTTGAGGGAGCGTTGGTTTTGTCTGCCGTGCTGAAGTTTGGCGCTGCTCTCCGGTGCCAAGGCGCACAGGTCCTCTCCGCTGGAGCCGCGCGGTCCCGGTCCCGAGTGGGCTGCGGTTCCGAGTCACTCCAACGCCGACGTCAGGTTGCCATATGTAAATGGACGAGGCGGCAGCGTCATTGTTTGGTTTAGTTCCCGACTTGACGGTGCGCGGCCGGTGCGTCTGCGCCAACAGCTGGGAGCGCAGCGAATGTCTGTGCGCAGCTACAGGCTGGAAACGCCTCTCAGCACGTCCACCCCCCCCACCCCCCCCCTCACCTCCTACCCCCTCCCCTCCCTCTGAGCCAGCAGGTGCTGCCGCGCGCACACCACGATCCCCGCCATCATCAGCCTGTCCAAATACTTCTGTCACCATCAGAGCAGCAAAGTGACAGTTTGATCCGAATCGTTATAAACCGTAGTCTCTCTCTCTCTCCCTCTCCCTCTCCCTCTCCCCATCTCTGCGTGTTTGTGTGTTTCATTCACAGAGGCGCGCGCCGGTGACTGAGGGGGACCTGCTGGTGTAGCGTGATGCGCGTGGTCATGATCAGATCCGAGGAGTGAATTCCTTCTGAATGAATTTGGCAACGTGCGTATGTGACCTTGGAGAGAGAGAGAGAGAGAGAGAGAGAGAGAGAGACCACTGCAGATGTACAGTCTGACTCAGGTTTACGTTTCTGTAATGTCACAACATCATGCGCTGTTTGCAGGAACAGGAGCGCTGCAGTGTTTTCACTGGAGCACGCGGGCTATAGACCAGGTCCATGTTTACAATGGAGTCTTTGTGCGCAGAGTATCTGAGCATCAGATTAAACCTCCAGTCATTAAATAGCATGATTGTAACTGAAACGATCTGAACCTTTTGTTGCTATGCATTAGCCAAAGAGTAACTGACTTCTGTGCCACTGCTTCCTATGTCATTTTGACACAGTGCATTTCCTGGAAAGTGAGCTCCACCACCTGCAGTTTGGACACTGTTATAACAGATGGCACCGTAAAACAAAGCACTGCAGCCTGTTGAACATAAAGTGATGTGAACTAGTGGTGTGTACACAGGAGAGATGATTTAAAAAAAAAAAAACCCAAATGGAAAACGACAGAGAATCACTGTGGGTTTGCTCCAGCATTAAATGCCACATTGGATCAAAGTGTGGAAAAGAAACAGGCCTCAGAACTCAGTATCACCTCAGTGACACTTAGCACGGCAGTGGAGGATCTAAAGGCCGGGGCACTGGAGAGCCACATGGGGAAGTTGTGCTAAGTTTATTTACTCAGATCCAAACACTGATCGTTAGACAAACATCATTAGTGCGGGATGACCCTCAGAATTGTTGCAGCTCTGAGGAACAGTGATCTCATTGTGTAATCTCACTGACTCTTTGGGGGGCTTGCAAAAAATTAAGTGTAATGAGATGTCTTGAATTCTAATTGTTTTATTAATAATGATATAATACCTTTAAAGCATGTTCCAAATTGCATCAAAGTACATTTTAAATTGACTGGTACCTCTCTGACTGAGATACGTGGTGGGTGAAAATTGCATTCATTAAGTGTAAATGATAATCCCTGCAATTGTTTTTAGGATAAACCAATATTCTCAGAAGCTCCAGTTGTTCTGAGAACTCGTTGGAGCTGGATTTTCTTTTGTAGCTAATTGTCATATAGGCCTTGACATGATCAAATTTTAGCCAAAGCTAGAGTTAAATGAAATGAATAACAGCAACTGGAGTCAGGGGGTGGGGGTGGTCTTTCATAGGGCTGAATATAGCTTAACACATCAATAAGACAATACATATAGGTTTGCTAATGGAAAAGTAACGGTCTTTCAGCTTTCCCTATTACATTCTCATGTGTGTGTAAAAGCGAGGGCAAGGTTGTGTATTATTTCTTTCTGAAGAAGTTATTTTATCATTAATTTAGTGTAATATGAAGTAACATGTGTGGCCCGCCCTAGTTTGACGTACTCATTCTGTATTATTCCATCTGACTCATCTAATTGCTTAATTTGTTTTCATTTCCTGGAAAGAACAAAATGTGGCAATTCATGCCAGACTACTGTTTAAATGAACCCAGATTTAGTCTCTGCTCAAATAGTAGATAATTAGAAAAAAGAAATGGTCAAAGGAGATTGAAAAACATGGAAAGCAATTACACGTTTTGCAATGATGGGAAGAGATGTGAGGGGAAAGGTCAACAAATGAACTCGAACTTTGGAACCAGATAGCAGAGGAGACACTGTCTCTTCGAATAACTCAGACGAAGATCCTTGTCAGTGGGAAAAGGCCACGGCGAAATGTCACAAGGTTTTCTCAAAACAAACAGTCACTGTTCTTTTGCTTTAAAAAAAAGAAGCCTGACCCTCATCTAGATATTTATTAACAACTGAAAAGGCAAACAAAGGTTGTTGGTAGGAGAAATAGAGTTTGGACGATAGAGGCTGAAATGTTGGTCTCTCAAATTCCTTTCAGGAAGGTTTATCTACAGTATATTTACATCAAGAGATGTAACGTCTCTCGAGCTGAGGTTTGGCGCAATATGCACCGTCAGCAGATATCACACACATACTGGTACCCAGTAGAGGTGGTATTTACAGTGTATTACTTTAAAGTCCAGCAGATACATTCAATTCATGCAAGACGAGAAGAAGGGCCTAACCGAGTTACTCGACCGGTCATTGAGGCGGATGCCAAATGCACAAACACGGACATACACAAACGCAACGCACACATCTAATCCGTCAACAAACATTGTGCTTTGCCTTGCAGACTCTTTGCAGGAGTCTTTCACCAGGAGTGCTGACAGAAAGTACTGTGTCAGAATGAAGACGTAGCCCCGATGCTGCACTTTCTCATCCCAGATACTTAATGAAGGAAGCCTCCTGGCTGAGATTCTGCTGAAATGTACACTTCCTCGCTGAGGCAGGGTAGGTTCAAGTCGCACAAAGGCGTGAACTGTGTAATATCAAAGATTTGTGCAACAAGTCAAACAGGTATGAGAAGGTTGATATCATTACTGATACCAAGAGGAAACTGGAGCCAGGAGTCAATTATCTTATCTCACATTAGTATAAAGTCCGGATCAATGTCTAACTACCAGTGCCTCTGAATTTCTCCCTGAGTATGACCCATAATAACATTAACAAAAACAACAACAACAACAATAACAATAATAATATTGATTCATTCAAAAACCTGACCCCATATTTCTCTGTAAACGTGGAGACGGATCTGTTGCTCCTCATCTCCCTCCCTCCCCCTCCTCTCCAGGCTCAGCTCCTCATGCCAGTTCACCGCGGCACAGCCACAAGGTTTAACATCAACAGCCACTGTACCGCGGCTTCACGCAGATTACTGTGATTCAGGGCAACTGGAGCATCATCTTGGCTCTTTGCCTTCCTCAAGCACTGAGCTTAATGTAAATGAATAGTACTGACCATTCCACCTAGGCTATTGCAGGAGGAGAAATGTTACAGCAGGTCACCTCACAACCTCACAACCAACCTTTGTAAGTGCAACCATATGCAGAATCCATGTTTACATTGGCTTTCAAGCATCAGTATCATTTATGTGGCGAACACGTCCTCCCCCTGAACCTTGGCTATGACGTAGGTCTAGTGCTGACTAAGTCACAACCGTGATCAAACAGATGTGTCCACTTAAGTCTGCAAGAATTTTTTTTTTAAAAACAAAAACTAATCCAAACAAATGTCCTCATATTTGCAGACTTGCTTTTGTAACATCAGCAACGTACTAATAAATTTAGAGCATAAACTTTGTCCTCTTTAAGTGTCCCAGAGAGACAGAAAATACTGTATATCAAGTTAACTGCAGTTTTGTCACAAGCTCCAGCCCTGCCACAATGCTGCACTGCCGCCCTTGTATCAGTACTTGACCACATCCTTCTTAGCGGCCTTTCTGCACCATTTAAACATCCTGTGACATACACATCTGCATTTCCACAGAGGCACGAAAAGCCTAACGGTGCAACATCCTTATAACGTCATGGTGTGTGAAAGGTCACAGCTATCTGAGTCATTAAGGTAAAGACTGAAGAGTGAATAAGATCTTCTAAATACCACATGAAATTGTGTTGGGTTTGGCCAATTTGTTTAGGGTTTTTTTTACATAATCAATGATTGCGTAAATTGTAACGCTATTGGAAATACTGGCTTTGCAAGTGCAGTCGAAGCAAATGTCCAGACAGCTGTAACCCCCTACTTTCAATCAACAGAAAAGGCTGAGACTTATACTTAAAAATAATTTTTGCAATAAAAATTTAGATTGCTCACTAATTGTTGGCAGAAGAAGGGACGTAGACTGAACGTAAAGTATCACTCATTATTTTTTGTCCTTAATGGGGTTTTTGGTTAGATCCCTTAAACAAGGCCTGTGGTTAACACATAGGGTCAGTTAAAAAAATGAAAACGAAGCATTTCCCACAGCATTGTATTGCAGCTCTGGGAATAGAGAATATAGAGAGATTATACTGAAGATCAATACCAAGATCTAAATTGATATTTACCCTGGCTTTTATTATGAAGGACATTTGGAGCACAATGGTTATTAACCCTCTCATAGTTGCCACTGCAGCATATGCGGTTAATTGGATGAAAACCAAACCCATAGCTTATGTGTATACTGGCTCTCATCCAATTACAGTTGAGGCTCTTTGCTATATCCACGCTGCTTTGTTTACCTTTCTCATGCATGGTAACTCTCTTTGAGCTACATAGCTGAGCAGGTTCTGTTTAAGGGTGTAGCAAGTTGGTGTGTTTGTATGTGTTGCTTGTGCATGTGTGTGTGTATATACGTGCCAGCCCTGACTGAAACAAAGAAGCGTCACAGTGAAGTGCATTTATTATTTATGTAAGTTATCAGTCCATGAATGTAGATTGGTTCCCACTGGACACAGCAAGTCATCACAGCTAATCTCAAGATAAAAACACCAAAGTGAATTTTGAAATTTTTGCTGTCCCGCACACAATGAACACGAATAAAGGGCATGTATGTGTTTTATATATGAGCTGAGAACGAAGGGGAAGGAATGTCATTTGTGCTCTGGTACTTTTCAGTTCAATTTATCATTGAAAATTTTCCAAAAGCTGTGGGAAAAGTGGGTCATGTTTTTTTTTTTTAAATATCAGATTGTTTTGACTACTGTTTCTATTCTACCCTGTTGATCCCATCTCTTTTCCCCTGCTCAATAACGTCTGCACAAGCCAGCCGGGTCAGATGACTCCTTGGCATTTTAAGCACTCCCATGCACATCACCACACATTTGTTATGTGACAGTGCATGATGGACTCTTGAAATAGCACCAATGACATCAACAGTGAATGACAGGAAGGAAGTCCCAACACCAAGGGATCAGTGCACATAGAAAACAGCCCAGACAACAATAGGACCACACGAGCCCACCCCATGCAACATTGACGTGATCAAGAAAAACAACAATAAAAGCCGTCGCCCACTTTGTAGCCAACTGAGAAGCAAACAAGAATCTTCAGTGTTGACCCGATTAACAGCTGACATTTTCAGAGCAAGAAAAACTGCTTTTGTTTTTTGTTAAAAAAAACCACAAAACGACACATCTTCAAACTCTCCAAAAGGGATCTGGCTTCATAATTCTGGATTTTTCAACTGGATACAAACAACAAATCTTTCATTACAAATGAGAAACACTGTTTTTTTTTTTAAATTTCACATCCCTGCCAGCAAATGACAACATCAGCCACAGAGACCTGTGTGTGTTTTCCACATGGATTTGCATGCAACAGAAGGTCTAAAAAAAAATAACCAAATCACTGTGGATACGCAAGTGCAAACACACACTAACATCACAACAGTCACAAAACACCAAGGTTGACACTGCCATTGTTGGCATCCTGCCTCATTAAACAATATTTCCTGGTAACTCTATAATACAGATTCTGTCTCTTCTGCTTTCCTTTACACACACACACACACACACATGCACAAACACTAACACACACTTGTCTGTGGATGTTTATATCACTTAGCACCTATCAAAACCTAAGCCTTGTTTAAGAACCAGGGCTCAGAGTAACAGTTGTGTTCTTCTTGTAATAATGAGATGGTTTATTTTATGCCAGAGGGCTAAATGCAATAGATTTCTGAGAAGAAGCAATATGAACATCCCATGTACTGTATTTCCCTTATTGTAAACAGACAGTTTAGTAGTTCAAGTGTTTGCTTACAAATAAATCACTATAATTAAATAAATAAGTACAATTAAGTATAGTGCTGAGCTAAGCAGCAACAATTTTCCCCAACTAACATGATATTGTTTACGTACAGGAAAGCAAGTTTAAGACTATGGCCATCAAATCAACAAGGTGTCCATGCAAATACACTGCTGTGTTGGTTAACCTTGACATGGGTAAGGAGAAGACTGATTTACTTTGCAGTGTTTAACATTATAACAGCGTTAGCCTGACGTTAAGATAAGAGAAGATCAAGCGGAGCCCAGTGTCTGATGTCATTTTCTTATCGTTTTGGAAAAAGTAAACACATTACCACACCACAAAGACGGTGAGCTATTATTCAAAGACCCATTTGAAATGTATAATATGGAAATAGCAACAAGAGCACAAACAGTTAAGGTGTGACAGAAATAAATATAATATTGGTTCATGGATTTTAAAGATGGATCATAAACTATTTTTTATAGATTAGATAATATAAGAATAATTTTTTTTCTCATGCATGCTATTGTGTACAGCCCTCGAATACCTCGATGATCAATAATGATGATATTAAGGGACTAAAATATCAGACAAATGCACTTTATATTTTAAAGAGATCGAGCTCTGGTTGTCAAGATCAACTTTTCTAAACTAGGAAATGAGGTCAGTAAGTGTGTGTGTGTCTGTGTGTGTGTGTCTGGGGGGGGGGGGGGGGGGGGGGGGGGGGGGGGGGGGGGGGGTGTTCATCCAAATTAAAAGACACAGACCCTGGAAACCTTATCCATGTTATCACACCTGCTATAAATAACTAATATTCATGCACTTCTGTTCCAAATATTTGGATGCGATATAGAAACAGGTGTTCATTAATAAACCATAGCTCAATATGACCTGAGTGTTATCACAGCAAACACACACACATTTATTATTTAAAGTCTTATCAAGGTTGTAAATTTTAAGATGCCTTCTGAAATGCAAGCTTGTTTTCCCACAAATGTAAAATGGCACACATACAGTATTTGTGTAATAGGCCGGGTTACCATTTCTACACTCATCCACTCACACTCAAAGGGTTTCAAGGGAGAATCTCTATTTTTCCAAAACACTGGCGACTCAAACAGTCCTCCTCTGAGTGTGTCTCCGATGGCTGCCAGCGAGCACACTGCTGCTGCCGCCGCCAACTGAGATCCCATCTCTGCACATATGGAAATGAACCTGTAAATGCCTTTTTGCTTTAGTGTCTATTGGGTTTCTTTCCCACACTCGAAGTCCAATCTAGAGAAAAAAAAACATATTTGTGCAAACAAATGTGTGTGTGTGTGTGTGTGTGTGTGTGTGTGTGTTGTGTGTGTGCATGCGTGCGCGCGCTTAATCTTTAAGCATCAGTCCCACACTCTCGTTTAGACAGTGGGTCTTGGCAGTTGGAAAACGTGTAAATTACCAAACAACACAGAGTTCTATGCATTTATATGAATTATATATTTATCTACTGTGTTTTCCTTTTAATACAAGTCAATTTACTTCCTATCCCGGTATCAGTCTTCAGTCAATAATGTATAGACAATGTCTTTCTTCAGGGCTTGGAACGATTTTGTCACAATAACAAGGCTTCCTCTGCTGCAAAATCAAACACTCGCTTCGTACAAGCCACAGAGGTCAAGGTAATGAACTGGAAAGTGGCTATAGTTCACTAAGAGCACTATTCACCATGGTCAATGGCCCAGATATCCTCTCCCCTGCAGCATCTCTGAACAGCGTGATAAGCCTCCATAATTAGACAGATAGGTATAGTAGAGGTAATAGATTGTAAAAACTAATGGACTCAGCACTGACATCCATTAGCAGGCTTTCTTGGGGCTGTTGTTTGTGTCTGTGAGGATGGAAAATCCACACACTCCTCTCTCTATGTCACCATGTTTACATGAGCAAGACTGAAATGGACTCTGATTGTTGGCTGTGTTGTTATTGTGACAATATTGAAATTTCATAGAACTGCAATAAATACATAATTTCTGTAAATGTGTCATATTTGAAGAAGGCTGAGTGAAAAAGAAAAGCATATTGAATATCCTGGATAATAATGCATGTTTCTAATACATAAAAGAGAGGCTGTGTCAAATCTACATGAAAAGCTTCTAGACACAGTAAGAATCTTAGATTAGTTTAGAGTAGTGGCACAAATAAAAAGCATCATTATTAGTGTCAATACTGACGACTCATTTTAATTCATTACTTTAAAGAGGGCATAGCTCTCTCTCTGTTTATCGAAATAGCTGTTATCATAATGGATAACCGGTGAAGTTGTCAATATGCAGTAATATGTGCACTGGGGAACAGATATCGTCATTATTTTCAGGTGAGAAAATGTTCTACTGCTGCATATTTTTTTTTTATCTTGTATACTTGGAATAATTCCGTCCACTTAATTCCCTCCCTTATAGATTTTCAGAAACAGTGGGACACTAGAGGAGCAAAATTAATGACATCCTAGGACTGTAGTGTGTATGGCAGCTCTCCTGCAGCGAGCCAGTGGGTTGTGAAAGCACTCGCTTGCATCAAAATGTGTTTTGAAATAATAATGGATTTTAAGTTTTGAGTTTTCACATAGTTTCCAAATAAAAAATGTCCACATGCAGCAGGGGACAGACAAATATGAATACAAAGAAGCAACACGAAACAATAGACCCGGGCTGACCTTGGATTACAACATGCACACTGTGGCTCACCAATGACCAAACACTGATGAAACAGTTTCCTTATACACAGACACAAAGACAGCAAACACCTCACACGCGTATATATACAGCTGATGTAACCATTTTGACAGGAGAGAAGAAATCAGGCAGCGGCTACTCAGACCTTCCGGTGGTATCCAGCAGCACCATGCTGTGTTCCAGATATACTGCATCCCCTGCCAGCTGAACCCTTAAAACTGAATCTAAGAGGAAAAAACAAATCAATCAATCAGTGATCAGTGACATGTGGTTTGTGCAATAGCAGTGGACCCAGTAACAGGGAATCTGCTGGCTGATGTGAAATGAGGCTGTGTAGTGAGGCAAGAGAGGGCAAAGGTAAAACAACGGGAAGCACTTTGTCCCGGCCATCAGTGCAGCTGCGGAGCTTTCAAGCCTGATCGAGAGGTGGGGTAACTTCATTGGAGTCCCCAGGCAGCACTGAGACCAGGTGGTGACACACTGATGGACTCGATGGACTCGATGGAGGAAACAAAAATCCCTTCTGGAGCCAAACAAGCAATTAGATACACAGGCTGCACCACCTGCCTGGGCTGTAACGAATAAAAGGTCGATGAAGATTGCCCTGTAATCATGACGACTATCTGAGCCGTCCATCTAGATGTGTGTGGTGTAATAGCGTTTTGTTTTTTTTTATGTTTGCTCTTCTTCAGTATGTTTTTGGGTGAGTGTGAGTCTGTGTGTGTGCAATGTGTGTCAGAGGGGACTGTAACACTGTACATGCGTTTGTGTGTTGGAATACATTAAACGGACATCAAACAGACAGCTGCATATGGGGAAGGTTGAGTGCAATGGGGGCACACATTGACACACACACATACACGTGCACACACACTGACACACACACACACACATACACGGAAAAAGGAACCACTGCCTAATTGTTGCTGTAATAACACTGCAACAGATTCAGGCCTTGCCCAACAGGCTACTCCAAAACAAATATCCATTAGTATGTAAAAAAACAACACTCTCTCTCTCTTTTCATTAATTTTAATGAACACCTAACAAAAAAGAGCACAAACATTGTGGTTTTCAGTGCAACACAAAGAAAGTAAATACTAACACAGTGAATAAGTGGTCTAAATATAAACAGTGTGGGTCGATTTCAAGTCAACAGTAGTCAGGCCAGATCACATGTGATAAGATGTATAGGTACGTTGTCATAAATAACAATGTGCATTGTCAACACATTTTGATGATACCCTTTTTAAAATATAGCAACATTTTTAATTGTGCCTTTTTTGCTTTAGCCTTCATTTATGTTCTTCTAACTACAGAACTCACAAGTTCATTTGCATCAGCTACAGAATTATGGTGATAATAATGAAAACCTAGCCCACTAGCTAAAGCACAATACCAAAATTAAAAATATGGCACAGTGATTCTACAATCAGCAAACAGAATGTGCAAGCTGACAGTTTGCAGCTCCTTTATGTTGTCTTTGTCATGTACCACCATCTAGTGGATATATTTTGACATAGCACCTAAAAGCCTCTGCTTTTTTTAAAGTAAATTAAATTAATTTTATATTATCTGAACTTTTTTAAACAATAGTGTAATTGGGCATCATATGTATTAGACATATACAATGTATAGTTAGTGTGGTCCGAGTTTAAAAACTAATGCAGTGATATTTTCTCAAATTATTTGGTGTCTGAGAAGAAAATATCATTTAAGAAGTGAAATATACATTTAGTACCATTAGTTTCTGACAGATTTGTATTTTTTCCTACTCAGTTGGGAATATTTGCTTTCTGTTTCAGTGCGTCTTTAAACAGAGGGGGTTTAATGTTATTCTTTTCCAGCAGTGAGGAGCCTTGGGGCACCTCATTACTGCTACTGTGGCTGAGACAGCAACTCAAAGTTAGTCTGGAAACAAACAAATTAAAGTAACGAGGAACAAACTGACATGCAAATGCTTATCTCTGCATGAGAGGGATTTATTGTTGTAAGGAACTGTTGTGTAATTCTGTGTTCACTCTCCTTGTTACTATTCTTCCCCCTCCAGTTCTTCTATACTATATATATATTATTATATATTTATGTTCACATATAACCATGTTCAGCCTTTTGTGTATGTTTTGTTTCCTAAAATATTAAGCGTTATTAATGTATATTACATGGAAAAACATTATGACACAGGTATGACAATGACCAGTTATGCCATCAAGTGAACAATAACAAAGCACTTTGGCTTCCAGGTTCCCGAGAACCTCGGTGAAATCTCCTGTGGATACTATCCACTACCAGTGAAATTATCGGTTTTCCTTCACCTCTGGTTTTAGCTAACATTAGGTATACAGTATCTTATTCCTGGTTCACTAAGTTTAAAAGCACACTCAACCGATTAACTAACAGTAGTGAATATATATAAAAAAGGTGTCATGATAACTTTATTCATATATTCATATGCCCCCTGTGAGAGACCAATCTGAAAGTGAATACACTGAGGATAAGAGGTCTATTTGAAAAACAAGGCCTCGCCCCTAATTTACATGTACAGAAGGCCAGTGCTTTTCCATGCATATCCTCATTTGTGCCATGCATTCACTCACATATGCATGACTGCTGAAACACACCAACATGCACCGATGCACCTCTCGTGCAAGCTCCAACATTCACACACACACACACACACAGACACACACACACACCAGTATTTCCACTGAAGCTAAATAATGCTGTCTTGAAAATAAATAAGGGCACTGAGTCAGACCAAATGATGTGACACGAATGTGCAGCACAGAATAATATGGATCACACACATTCAGAGTCCTGGTACAATCCATCAGAAGCAGTTTTTTAAAAAAAAACTCAAACTGTTTCAGAATCATCTCGAGGCACAACACCGCAAATGGCTGATACACCAGAAGTAACAGATGCATCTGATTGTCAATAATCTTAAGATGTTTTGTGGCATTCAAGTATCTCTCTTATCCAGGGGCCCAGTGTTTCGTGAAAACACAGTCCATGCTGTCGCACACAGTCTGAAAGACATGATCAATATGTTTTTGCCTGCGGCCCGATGTTAGCTGTTTGTCAGCTGAATGAATTGCCACTGTCGACACACAAGGGAAAACAGAACTGCAGTTCCTGAAGAAGACAACTCGCATCTACCACATCTGTGTCCCACTCAAATGACTTTGTCTGTTTCAGATCTGCAACATCTGTCTCAACAGTCATGTCTATACTGTACAGGTCCCTTTGTGTTTTCCCTCACCCACCAAGCCTTTACCTCAATAAATACTCCTTCTTGCTCCTCACACACAGTAAAAATATCACAAGGTATAATCTACAAATATATCTAAATATATTTCATAGTAAAATCAATATTAAACCAGCTGTTGATAAGCAGAAATGCAGTCTATATTCAAGACTGTATTATCCAGCAGGGTGAGAACATATAACCACACACATACACATCATAACACACCCTTATTACGTATGCACTTATTACCACCTGCCCAGATGCACACACAAACACATGCACACACACTCAGCTCTATTGAGGTCGATTCCCGTTTCTGACATCTACATGCGTCGCTGGTTGGTTTTGTCTGAGCCAATCAGCAAATGGCTTTCTGGGTGTTTCCTTTTACTGCAGTGGGAGGGAAGAAGAAGAGGCCAGAAACAAATGACTGAAAAGGAAAATGAAACGCTGTAAGGCCTGTGTGTGTGTGTGTGGGAGAGCGAGATCAGACCTCTTACTACAGTGACGTGAATTTGTTAACTGTACGTCAGACAGGAGAGCTGTGTCACAGCAGATGGACCAATGAGAGGCAAAGAAATGGGGCCACTTGTGACATCATTGCTGGCATGGGGATGAGAGTTGCCTGTATAAGGGAGCTCTCCAGTGAGCAGACAGACGGTGTGAGCAGCATACAGTGATACTCCAGTCATCAGCAACACAAAAAAACCCTGATTTCTAAGCTACAGTAATAAATCACTCTGCCAAGCCCATGGACTGGTATACAGAGAGAGGTCGACATTTGAAGCCTTGATGATTTGATGGGCAGAGTAGAACATGTTATGGCTGCATCCAAAATATGCGCACAAAGATGCAATAAGTGCGAGGAACTCAAAAACAGACCTGATGATTTTTTTTGTGAAACTGAATTAAATACACCAACATGCAAAAAAAAAACACACGAGGGACCATGAAGGAACACACACACACACACACACACACACACAGAGTGCGGTTCATCTGCAGTTGCTCGTGCCATCCATAGCCATTAAGCAGCAGAACGGAGTTTAAACTGTACGTGGCGATTCGCCTGTGTAATGAAGCGAAAAACACCGTGACACTGGCACAACAGCAATCCGGTTGTCTCTTCCATACATATGACTGGAGTCACACACACGTATTAGTGTGGGAAAACACAATTAGATTTCTGGATTTAGTCTGCCAACAAAGAGCAGGGTGTTTGTCTAATGATCCCTGAGCCCCGGGTATGCATGCAAGTCTGTATGCAATGCAAATCTACAAAGCATGAATGTGTGCACATACATCATTCATGAATATCACTGGACGTGTGTACACACTTCTGTGGGAGGTAAATCAATAATTGCAAAACTGGTGACGGTAGAACTGTATTGATCCTGTACGGAGGAGTGCACGTGGACACACACACACACACACACACACACACACACACACACACACACACACACACACACACACACACACACACAGTGATTTACCTTCTGTTTTAAATGGATGGAAATTACTGACAACTTGTAATAGCGTTTAAACCATTACGCAGGGAGCAGCTTTGTGTCAGTGCCCGGAGTACTGACAGAGATTAAATTCAAACATCAATGCAGCAATGGATATCTTTGTGTACAGAGACAATACATAAAGGAATAACACGTAGACACACACACTAACGCACACTCTTCTGGCTTGACTGACCCCCCCAGAGGAGGGATTAAGCACTTACGCACTAACCATGAAAAAAGTGTTGTACCATTTGCATAACAATATGGGTTCGATGCTTGGTGGCTGTGTAGTACATTTCTGTACCATGTCATCATAACCACGCACATTTTTAAAGATACATTTTTGTGGTTTGGTCAGTTAAGTTGATAGTTTTCATCACAGCCCTATTATATACCACATAAACACAGGCCGGCTTGCTGTATGATGTATGTGGTGCTCCACACAAATGCTGGCTGTGACATTTGCGTCATGAACATGTCACACATGCAGAGTCTGCTGATGCACTCCGTTCTGTCGGCTTGTTTAGTAAAGAACAACGTTCAAAGTTTACTTACATCAAATAAAACTCTAACCATGTTAATAATGCAAAAGAATATTTTGCATTTTACCATTGCTTATCTGGGTTCGTGTTGTGTAGTGCTCCTATAAAGGGATCAAGCTACTATTATAGGCTCAGTGTGATTTAGCAATGAGAGAAATTCACAAATTTAGCATAACACCACCTCTGGGGATTGTGGGAAATTCACGTTATGACTGACTGCTGTGAACTAGTCGTTCTTCTCAAAGGACACTTGTGAGAATGAGGCCGGGATGTGGCTAATCGGAGGGGCATGCTGACTTGCCCTGTTCTGTTCCCACATTGTGGATGTGATGCAGATGTGTTTGGGATTTCACTTTTGTGTGTCTTTTGTGGATTTCACATTGTGTTTTGAACACAAACACATTTGTGTAATGTGCAAAACCTACACTGACTGTGCACACTGCAAATGACAAAAAAAATATATTTTTTTTAGACAACATGTTTATTTAGTTTTGAGAACTGGCACATTGACCGCGTGTTTACTATGGTAAAAAAAAAAACAATATTAGTACATACCAGTGGTCTAACTAGCATCATAATGTGAATTTTCCATTGGCACAAGCCGTTTATTTACTCAAGCCAGGGTGACTGTTACCGAAAAAATACACTTCTATAGCAGAGACTCCTGGGATTTTACTGTACATTAATCTATATTTCCATCTACTTTCTTTCTCACCATCCCTCCCACTCTCTGTTGCTGCGAGCCCACAGTTCCTATGGGAAGGTGTTGGGACGATAAGAAACAGACAGTCTGGAAAGCAGGGAGAGGCAGGAAAGGAGTGGGGGAGTGGAGCGGTGGGGCCTTTACAGCTGTTGAGTATTTTATTCTCCCTCTATTTTTGATTACCAGATGTTACTAAGGAGTAAAGCAATGGTTTAGTGAAAGTACACATGCACTTGTGCACGTCGTTACATAATGCACATATCAGTAAGTTGTTAAACATGCAGTTGGTGTTTAGTTGCAGTGTGTGAAGAAACAAAAGGGAAAAGAGAAACAGGACAAATAGCCGATACCCGAACACCCAAATAACCTTGTGTCTATCTTCACCTCCTACTTTTCAAATTGAAGAACATTAAATCATGTGTGCATGTGTGCATGTGTGCGTGTGTGTGTGTGTAAGTGAAATATCCAGCTAGTTGAAAATATGTTTTTTTTTTTTGCATCATTAGTACACATTTATTTTCAGCAAAGAAAACTCACTGTACTTCATTTTCATTATACTATTGTACTGTCCATGCATGCACTCTTCCACACATGTCATTTTAGAAGTTAACATCTCATCTCAAAATGACTTTCAAGGGTCTTTCTCGGCACCGCTCTTGGTACCCACTGCTGGGTTTATGGCTTTACAAATAAGCTCAATTATATGTGCTTCCGGGCACATCTGCTCACTGCGAGCCAGTGTGACATTGGCACAACGGGCCAGTAATGGCTCTCTCGCTGGGCAATAAGCCCATAAGTATGATGACTAAATGGACAAGGCTATTCCCTCATGACTGTCCTCTACCTTCCTCTTTCATGTGTCTCTATTAAGTGAACGGAATTAAGTGAAATTTGTAAAGCAGGGGTAAAGAGACATTTTCATCTCAAGGGCCGTTTCAGTTTTTACAACATCCTTCAAGGGCCATACGAAATTACTGCTAAGCTGCACTGTCGAGGAGTTCAGCTCAGTTACTGTAGACTGGAGGTTGTCAGATATTTGACCTTGTTCCGGATTAAATTGATTAACAACTACGTTCACTTCTTTTGTTTACGTCTCTTCTCTTTAAGCTTCTCACCGAATGCCTAACGGAGTTCTGCAAAGTGACAGGTGTATTCTCTTATCACAGCAAATCTTTGCTCCAGAGCAGGTGTGATTGGATTTAATGCACCATTTCTCTGTCGAGTGCAAACACTCCTTTACAAAAAAAAACAACGTCCAATAGTCTTTAGCTTCATCCTTGCAACTCATTCAGTTTGGCTGCGTTTCAGCTGTAAATATGCTCAAGGCCTTTTTTCCTCACTGCCACAGGTTCCGTGTAGACAAGGCGGTCATCCAGAAATAGACTTTTTTGTGACATCATCTGTTATGATCAATGACATGCTAGGAAAAGCCTGATCTGTTTTCACTCTCTTCTGTCTGGAAAATGGCCAAACCTAAACCATCCATAGGTCACCTCTGCATGTATCCTGCAGGGATGATTAAGTGTGTGGGGTCAAAGAGGTGAAGACAGGGAAGGTGCAGCTCCAAGAGGAAAGATGTAGAGGAAGAGTTGGAGAGAGGGAGGGCTGTGTGAAATGGAAATGTTTTGTTTTGACTTATCAATGCATTGTTCCATGTTCCAATGAGCTCCCTCTCTCTCTCCCTGTTTCACCATATAAAGAAAACAGACGCCTTGCAGTTTTAATGTGCTGCTCTGATTATCATGAAACCACAGCATTAGGCAAGTACGGACAATTATTCAATCAGCTGCCCACGTAGAATAGCGTATGCTGTGGCTGGACAAACAACAAACAAAACATTACTGTGAATAGCAAACAGGTATAAATAAGGGTATTAGCATAAGGTTCAAAAGCACAGAAGAACTCACTCTGGAGGGGACACTTGTCTGGAGGACAACAAGGGGCCGTTGGAGTTGCACACATAATTACAACACAAATAGCCTGTAAATAATACTGCTCTCATACTCTTCCACATCCCTCCTCTCTTCCTCAATCCTCCTCACCTTGTTTTACATCAAGCCCAAATTAACCATATGTCAGATTTGTTTTTAAGGCCACTCAGACCCATGTTACATACAAATGCAACATTTTGTAAGTCATGTGTAAATGAAATATTTGGTGCACTGTATTATTCATGTTTATTTTTTGTATACTATTAGTGAATGTATGTGTATTGCTATTACTGTTAAGTATGAGATCCATTTTTGTAGCTGAGTAACATAATGAGCTATGTGACAGTACAGTGTGTTTGTGCGTGCATATTGCCTAGGCAAGTATCCGGCTTGGATGTGTACTTACAGGCTTGTGTGGTTATATGTATGTTTTCTGTATATGATTTATGTGTGGATGGCAACATGTTTCAATTGATTGATGATTTTCCTCGTAAACATTCAAAATAAATGAGAAATATTTGGCAGCCTCCTCCTGCACCATTAGTTTTCCGGTCTGGCAGTTGGCAGACAAATGAAATATTCAAATGATTTAGCTATTCATGACGTCGGACCTCTCTATAAGATGAGTATTTTGCATAGGCATTCATACCTTGGATGTCTTCATCTCGAACCACGAATGCAATCACACCAGGTTTGTTCTGGGATTTGTAAAGCACGGCAGGCCGAGTTGTCCTTCGTTGTGAATGTGTGCTTTGTGGATAGCTGGACAAACACGCAGAGAGACAGGGTCAGTGCGAGGTGGCAGACGTGAAAGAGAGACACACAAACAGAATGGAGAGACCATGTGCAAATAAATTGGACTGAGACCAGCGGTGAAACATAGGTACAACTGATAACACATCCTCCAATATCATCTGACTGTGTGTGCAGTGAGGTCTCACAGTGCCACACATACAAATAAAGGAGTGGGTAAATACTCGTACGCTCTCCGCACCCCCCTTTTCACCTGTAATCCTATAGAAAGTGTACACATTCATATGAAGCACATATACACAACATACCTACATGGACTCACACTGTACTGCACTGTATGTGAAATGGCAAACACAGAAGTGGTCTGAATATCTCAGTCTGACCCTTTCCTGTTCCCAGGCCTATAACTACCTGAGTTAAAGTGACGCACACACACACACACACGGACAGACGCACACTATCACACCCCTGATAAGCAGTTTTTTTTAAATCCATGAATTCCTCAAGGGTTAGCAGACAGCTTATCATGCTGCTGACGCAAAGTCATCCTGCTGCCCACTAAAAAGACTCTTTCTAGTTTGACCAACAGGGACGACTGTGGTTGTGCTTCCTGATCTGGCCTGATGAAATCAAGAACCAACACAGGCCCGGATGACACCAGACGCCTGTTTCAGCCTGAAAGAAAAGGTTACGCAGACTCTGCTGTGTTTTCTCTGCCGCTGTAACAGATTTACAGACCTCCCCCCCCCACCCCCCACCCTGTTACACTCAAATGCAGGACACAGAAATTTTTGACTATATAATTTTTACAATATTCATCGAATGATCAGCTACAACACAGTCACACATACAAACTCAAAGTAAAAGGATCTGAGCAATATATGAGGTCATTGCTGGTGCTAGCAGGCTGCCGCTGGAGATATGATATGGTACATTTTCTGCAGCGCTAACACATAAATAACTCCTCAGCCATTCTATAAAAAACAAGACAGAATCTGAATGAAGAATTTTTCTCTTTAAATGTGGGACGCTAGCTATTTTATTAATGTGTGCATATCATGTTGTTATTATATATATATGATGTTTTATTATGCTTTATGTTTTGATTGTGATCCACCATATAGAAAGCTGCAATATGTGCTATTTGAGATACTAAAATATAACTGAATCTTAACTGACTGACTGACTGATTGACTGATTGATTAATTGATTGACTGACAGATTGATTGATTGGTTGATAGATGTCATTTTCTCTTATAGACACACTGCATGATTGTATGTTTGCAACGGATATCAGGAAATATTGAAAAACTAACTCCAACTGAGCCAAGTCCCATATCATTCACTTCCACACACACAAGTGTACATCAGTATCTCCCTCCTTGTGAGTGCTGCATGACCAAACATTTTTTCTGTGCCATCCTTTGGCTATTACTAATTCTGTGTGCATTTTTTAGACCACTGAGTCATTTGTCCTTGAAAGACAGGCTCTTCTCAGTCCCTGCTGGAGTGTGTGTGTGTGTGTGTGTGTGTGTGCGACTGTGCCCTAGACTGTACCACGGGCACATGTGTAAAGAGTTTGCCTCTCTGAGCTGAGAAGGGTCAGAGCTGCACTCTCAAATAACATTGCTGGTGTTAAGCAAAACACAGAAAGACAAAGGGAAAAGCGTGTGATTCACTGCCGCATAATCCCAGACACAATAGCCCTCTTAGTCCTATTCTTTACAGCTATACACACTCTTTGGCACACGCGTACACACATAAGAGTGTATAACTTTATTTGTGTAAAACACACAGAGACACGCAGCAGCCTGCGTTCTCCTTTAACAGGCACAAGCACATGCAGTCTGTTGTCTCTGGCAGCCAAACAACCAGCCAGTGACGTCTCTCAGGGTGTCAGAAAAAAAAACGATGGATGGGTTTATGTGCCATTATCCCAAAAGGTTATGACAACAGAAACACATCCCATGATGTCTGAAAAGCAGAAGTTTATTCATGAGCCCCTACAGCGAGACAAGGCCGTAAACTGTACACTTGTGTATAACTTGGCGAATGACCAACAACGGTGACATGCTCCATCCTTTGGTTTCCAATTTCACAGCCACAAAGTAAAGCAACCGCGCTGATGTGTGAGTGAGATGAGAATTTTCAAAATAAATGTTAAGTGCGCAAAAACGGACAATTTACACAGGGGCGCAAGCTAAGAATTTAAAATGTGATAATGTTTGAATGACTGGTGTGTTGTCAACAACAGCATCAGACAGTACAGCCGCAGCGCAACAACGTGACATGTTTTATGCCGTAGACGTTACACAAACGGACAGGAACACTTTGTCCACTCCAACCAGTCAGAATGACAGTAGATGTATACTATCAGGATGTGGAGAGGAGTGGTTGTGTAAGCAGCCACATGCAGAAAACCTGATGAGAGCCAAACGTGTCGCACACACGCACATACGCACATACGTCCAGTTCTCTTCAACAACTTCACAATGATAGATGACACCGTTGCAACACTTCCTCATTACAACTGGAGGACAGTGTCTGCACAACGTCCTCAGAGGGCAAAGGCCAAAGACTGCTATTATCATGCCTTTACTAAAGTGTGATTTATATGGCGTTTATAGGCTGATGTACAGCAACGACAGGGCTGAACGCCGCCAGACACAGCCCAGACTCAGTCTCTTCCTGTTGTGCACCTGTGGGTCGCCACATATTGGACCACGTCACAGATTTCCCTTATGGACTCAACATAAATATGAAGGACCCACACTGGCACATGTCCACTGTTCACTGTGATGGGATGACTGAGCTATGAGCTGTATGTCCTGATTGCACTGGCTGATGTTCTGACATGACATCATAACTCTAAGTGCTAATGGGGGGGGGAGCTCATCAATTTCTGATGCGTTATACACAAAGCAATCTGGACCCAACAGATGTTTTGATAGGTGCTTTTTGTCGCACTTTTCAGCATTTTGGATAAAACAGCCTTCATAAGTGCTTTCAGGTCTTATAATTAAGTTGAGTTATACGTCAGAGCTGGATATCCGGCTTGGTTTTATGTGACCGGGTCGCATCCTTTTAAGTCGTTCCGTAAAATGTAGGGCGGACGGGAGGAAGAGGATGACGTGATTTAGGATTTTAATCCAGGACATTAAAAAAAAGATGGGTAGCAAGGTCATTATTACCAGAACGGGATGCTGCTTTTTGTTTGTGCGTTTTTTTTTTTGATTAGAAGGACATACTGGGTACACCCATGAAAATGACTTGTGTTGACATGGCTCTTAAGATTTTATGTCGGCCTATGTAACAAACCCATAGAGATGTCGGTGCATCTGGTTTGGAGTGACCTTGGGCTGATAACTGATATTGTTTAAAGTTGTGTGATATGACCCCCCTCTGTCATATAATACATCGCTGCTGTGTGTCTCCAAAATGTATTCCAGGATCATCAGAGTTAATAAGGCTGCTCCATCTTCCAGAACAGGGCAGGAAATCTTCCTGTAAACATGGCATCCGTCCACGGCCAACTGAGTCACATCCAGGGCGGAATGAAGTGTAACACCGGGGAGAGCTCAAACGTGACGGAGGAATCACCGGAGCGACACACAAACATGGGGGGGTAGTGTGTATAGTGGGAGGAGAGAGAGAGAGAGAGAGAGAGAGAGAGACTATGTGGAGGAGTGGAGGCGGTGGCCTAGACGTGGGAGACGCCAGGGGTTGCGTGTTTTGGTCCACCGGTTGCCTCTCTGGGGCAACACAACAGTACAACTGAACAACAAAACTAACAGAAAAAGTTGTGAGCCTTTATTAGTTTGTCACTTTGTAACTCATGTGTATAACTGTGCAGGGGCAAACATCCCTGACCGACCGCTGCGCACACGCCTCATGCACTATGATGGGGACTATAGGTGGCACAGGTAGACACTGACACTGACACCCATTGTCTCCCGGACGGTCCCGCCCGGCTGACAGCGATGGTCCTGGAGGCAGACAGTCGCAGAGGTCCATCGAGGAGCGCTCATGAGAAATATCCCCGGGCGGCGCTGGAGCGCAACGGCTACGTGCGGACGTGTGTGAGCCCGCTGCAGCAGGACGCGCGCGGCCAGTCGTGGCTGAGACTCGCCGTGACATGGACTCGCCGGAGAGTGTCGTCTGCGCTCTGCGTCGCCTCCGTCTCCGCGCTCCTCGCTCTGCTGCTCAGATTGGTCGACTGGGATGCGGGCAGCGGCGGCGGCAGCGGAAATAGCAGCAGCAGCGGCTCCGGCTCTCGTCTTCATTACGCGGCGGGCTGCACCGCGGAGCTGCTGGCGGCCGCGTGTCACTGCGTCTCCCCGGCGTTTACGCTCGTATGTGCCTTCTTCTGGCTCGCGCTCTACCTGATCCGCTGCGGGGTCCTCGTCCGCACCGCGCTCTTCCTGTTAGCGGCGTGCCACTTGGGAGAAGCCGCGGCGCAGTCGCTGCTGCGCGGCGCAGAGGAGCAGCTGCTGTCCTTCCCCGCGACCCTGGTAGTCCTCGGCTGCCTCGGCAGCGGGGCTCTGCTGGTCGTCCGGCTGGGCCACGGGGTGTCCTTCCTCGTCTTCATCAGCGTCATCCGGGCCGTGTCGCTTGTCTCCCTGAGCAGGGTCCGGGCCAGCTGGAGACCCTACCTGGCCTACCTGCTGGGGCTGCTGGGGGTTCTGCTTGCGCGGTATGCTGACCGGCTCCTGCCGGCCTCAGGGACCAGCGGGACGGGGTGCTGTGGCTCTGTGACCGGGGCGAAGGAGGAGGAGGAGGAGGAGGACATCCCTGTCTTCAAGAGGAGACGGAGGTCCAGCTCCATAGCGGCCTCGGAGATGATGGCTTACGGTCAGAACAACAGCAAGTCCCACCGCAGGACTTCGCTGCCCTGCATTCCCCGGGACCAGGTAGGATATGTGCAACTTCTGGACCACAGCTCACACACACACACACACACACACACACTGGTCATTATGACCTTTCAGCAGCTGCAGGTCATTGCTCCTGTCATTGTGGCACTTTGGGTCAAACGGTGTGAAGGAGACTGTGACAGCTGTTACGCGTTATAACATCATATTATTTGCTTGTTTGCGCCACAGGCCCCGTGTCTGCAGTTTTCTCACACACATCACTGTGCGCGCGATTGCAACATCTTTGCGCACCGTGCAAACAGTGCGCTGTTTACCCTCACTCCGACACCGCTGTTAATTTGGTCATCAGCACTGTGCTGTGCGCTATGTTTGTACTGCTGATAAGCAAATTGGAGGTGCACTTAGCGCGCCCGGTCCCCGTGTGCCAGCGATCGCGCGCGCATGTGTGTGTGTGTGTGTGAATATGGAGTGGTGTGAGGTCACATCTAAATATTTGGAAAGCCTCTGCAGGGAGCTGGCCAGCGGTGTGGCGCACGTGTTTCCAAACTTTACCCATTATGGAGGCAAGTTGGACACAAATATTTGTCATTGTATGTTGCATGGAAAGATAACTGTATCAGGGTCAGTGGACAAAGGGGTGGGGGTATAGTTGTAGTTCATATGTTCTGCCCTTATGTTTTTGCTCTGATGAGGCAGTTAAAGGAAACCTAAGTCTCCCTCCTCTTCACTATCTGAAGTCAATAGACATCTTAACTCATGGGCAGAGGAGATGTTTAATGTGACCCATGATAATTAGCTGGATGTGGCCATAGATCGATGGATGGAGTGGATGGGATCTGCCCTGGATGCTGGTTTAATGAGCTTATTTGGATCTTGAAGCACATCTTCGTTTGTTATCAGACTTGGGTTCCACTATTTTGAGATGTTAGCAACTCAGCTGATACTGGACTTTTGTGGCCATTGTCGTAATTGAATTAAACTGAATATTGAATGTTTTGTGTTCACTTTGACTGAGGAGTTATGGGACATTCAGGTTCGGCATTTTAGTGTGAGTGTGTTTTTGTGCGTCAAACATGATTTTAACTATAAAAAATTAGAAATAATAATGCTCGCCATTGGGAATGTTATATTGTACAGTGGCACTGTCTTGTATTCGTGTCTCTCTGCACTGACACAATTAAAAGATATAAATAAGTTGTGTAAGTCCTGATTGCTGATGACTGAAACACATTGTTGTTGCCAGAGTAAATGCTCACAAAAGGAGGTCGAGTGCGCCTTACTCCACAGGTCAATACACAATGGCCTGATGGGTCTGACAACTGTTAGAGGTTGATACTTTGTATTAGCCACTGGCTGTCCTTAAAATGACATAGAGGAGAGCTGGAATCCATGCCATGATAAATCCTAACTGAGTCACCTGACTATTACAGGATATGTAACCACTCACATTCACACAGATGGACTTAAGAGTTTTCAATTAACCTGACTCTGATATGGACGTCTTTGAATTGTGGGAGGAAAACCCACAGAGACAGAGGGAGAACATGCAGACCCACTCAGAAAGAGCCCTGGTTGAACTGGGATTCAAACCAAGAACCTTCTTGCTTTAGTTGCTAGAAGGATCTCGCCAGTGAGTCACTAAAGGCCTCGTCACAGCAGAGCACATTCATCTTCCAGAGAGCCCTTATCTGGCATCGCACACTTTGACCCGTCTCACAGATTTTATTCCCTCATTTGGAAACTGAAGCAGATCCCACATTAGCTGTCCAACTCTTGATGCTCGGTTGTTCATTGCTAACTGGTATCTAGGGAACGCTGAGTTAGTGGACTATCTGAACTATTAGAACAGCTCCATTAGCCATCTACCCTGTCATGTCTGGGAACAGCAGCAAAGAGAAATTGGACTTTAAGACTTAAAAAAAAAAAAATCACGACTGACCAGTTGACCAGATGCTGAGGACAGCTTGTCCTCCCGTAGCCTTGCTGTGTAATTGGCTGAACCATAGAAAAGCAGGAACACAAACAAATGGATTGTACCTGCCAACGAAGTCCTTCCAAAATATGCAGTTGATTACTTTATTGACAAGTGAATTATTGTACTCTTTGAAATTAGTGTCGTTCTCAGAAAGCTTAATGAAGACTAATACAATACCTCATAATGCGATTTGCTGAGAGATTTGCCAAAAATAACAGATGATCCCAGTTTTGGCCACACCAACGGAGCGCAGTCTTTTCAACTCCATTATGGTGTCTCACCCTACTGGAAATTCAACTCTCTAATTAGTCGCTAACTCTGTTTGCTGTTTGGTGCCTAATAATATACAGTACTTTGTCAGAGCCAGTGTGCTATAAACAGTTGCCTGCTGCAGCTGCGAACAGTTCTGGTGACAGTTGCGAGCCGGAGCCAAAACAATAAATGCCGAGTCTGCAAGGCTACAAGAAGTCCCACAAAAGATGCTAAAAGATATGGATACTACCTGTGCATGAAACCCCCCCCTCCTTTTTTTTCTTTTTTTAGTTTCTCTTTGACTATTTTGGAAACTGCCCTTTATCTATTTGCATCCTACGTCACAGAACAGACATATCGAGGCATTTGGCAAATCAGTCAAATCAGTCACTCACACTGTCTTTCACTTCCTTCCTTCCTCCGCCCCCCTCTCTTTAAGACTCTCCCTGACACAAACACGCACAGTGTGTTAGCTACAGTTTATCCATACTGTAGATAAAGACGCTCTCCAGAGTGCAGTTGTACCTGAGAGAAGTGGGGGTTTTCATCAAGCGTCCGTTGTGCAGTATTTATGAAGCAGGCTGGTGCAGCCTGCCAAGCCAGAGGCAAGACAGGCACTCTGCTGAACTGGAGGCTGGAAAATATCGCTGGCTCGGCTCCATGGTTTTATATTTGTACTTTTCTTCCCCCCTTTTTCTTTTTAAGGTGAATGGGATTCATTGTTTTGCTGTTGTAATATTACGTGGAAAGAGAAAAAAACGGGCACGATTTTAAATTAATGAGAGCTTTTACATCATCAGCGTGACCCAGTGTTGAGTCTCAATATTCAAGAATTTTGACATGGATTGGACTTGGTTGGACGAGCTCCACACAGAGGCCTTGTGTTTTGACAGAAGTTGTTTGTCTTTTAGCCAGGGTCTCAGTGGGATGGAGATTTTTTTTGGGGGGGGGCGGCCTCTGCTAGTGGTTTTTGGGTCACGTGCAGTCGAAAAAGCACTCGCTCGCAGATAACAACAGCCATAAATAGACGGTCAAACAGGAAACGGCAATATTAGTTATTTGTGTTTTATTATGCTTCGCCAGGCAGCTTTGTTTTCCCCGCCGCCACATAGCGACAACGCAAATGCTTGTGCAAGACCAACAAGATAGATAAGCTGCAATACGTCACGCGATGTTAAAGTACGGAGCCTCAGCGGTGTGAAGCGAATGAGTTTTCTCGTAATGATGAGGACTTTGGCAATTTGAAAATAGAGGTCAGGCCTTGAATAAAGCTATATCGCGTTGCATAACATTCACCATCTCATCATATACAGTATCTGTGTCAGGCGGGAGGGGGAGCAAGGAGGGAGGGAGGCAGATTTTAAAGCAGAAACATGTGCTCGGAAATCTATTTGAGGGAAGGCCCACATTCTTTCATTGACGCACATACATTCCCAGGGAGACACACAACCTGCTCCATTTGCAAGAGTTACAGGATCTGACTTCTAGTGGCTTATTATAGCTGTGTTGAGATAAAGGGGAATATTGTACTAGTGTTAGGTTTTAACAGCACTTGCATACCAAGGAACGCCATTATTTTAAATGAGCAATTTACCAAAGTTGGTTCACATAATTATGCTGACATCTTGTTTTTACTGCCTGCAGATATTAACTTAAATATTTTATTGTGTCCTAAATTCAAGAATTGACAGACATCTAATATTTTGCTATTTTCCACTTATGCTGACACTCACAGCAACATTTGCCTCAGTAGACAGACATTACATTTTTGATCTGTAAGGTTGTTTACTTTACCTCCATTGTAAATCCTGTATTCACTGGCTGGACTCCATGAGCTTGTCAGCGGGTGACGATGACGATGATGATGCAAGACATTCCTCGTCTGCTTGTCGCATTCATCTCGCAACTGAAACACAGAAAAGACAGAGAGGATGATATTTTTATTTATATGTCCCGTGAACTATACAGCCAAAGTTAATCTTTATTTAATCCACTATAATAGGTGTTATATGCACAGGAACATGGACACAACAAACAACTTTCACCTCAAGCGCATTTAAAAACATATTCAAAAAGACAGGTGAATTCAAATTCAGAGGCCAAACGTAGCAGAGAGATGAAATATCATCAGTCCCGCTCCTGCAGAGTCTCCTGATTGTTTCTTACTTGAGGAAGAGAATGAAACGTGAGCTACATAAAGTGAGCCTGCAAGTAGTCATGGTGAACACAGACAAGCGGAAACAAAAAAAAAAAGGGATATTCTCAGAAATGAGACAATGATAAATGAGATGAGACAAAGTGGTGGATATTTAGTTGTCAGGTGGAACTCCGAAGAAAGAATAAGATAAAAGTGCAGATGTAGATCACATGACGGCGAGGAGCGTGAAAACAGGCCGCATCCGGCCTCGAGCAGCAGTCATATAGCCAAATGTGGATGTGTGTGTATGTGTGTGTGGAAAAGAGAGTGAGGAAGGGGGACAATATACTGTAGCTTGAGGGGACCTGATGCAGAGATAGAGGAGGTTTCTGCTGCCAAGCACAGCAGAAGTGTTGATGGTAAAAGGACAACTATCTGGTCTCTGTGCTCAGCCTCCCCGCCGCCGCTCTGAACACGCCATCGCTCTCAGCCCCCACATGGACTCACACTGTTGAGGCAAGTTTGCGTCAACTGCATATGGTCTGTGCGACAAATACTGTGTGCGTGTGCAGTGTTTGTCTCCACACGTCATGTGAACGTGGCTCTGTGCCATATGCTCCCACAGAGAGAGAGAGAGAGGCCTGAGGAGAGAGAGCACGAGCAGAAGACGTGTGTGTGTGTGTGTGTGAGAGTAATCTCCACCACTCGCTACTCACAGGCAGCAGCAGTAATTTTAACCTGAGCTGGCCACTACTGTATACACCTTCTGCATTCACACACACACACACACGCACACACACACACACACTGTTGCTTCTCTCCGAGCTGTCCGCATGAGGTTTGGTGGCCTTGGACAAGGATTTCCTTGTTACTCTATTCAATGGTGTGTTTTAGCTCCAAAATATGCTTGGTGAGAGGTAGGAGGGGGGAGGTGGTTGGCCGGGGCTGAGGGGCAGCATCGACGAGCAGAGGCTAGATGTGTCCGTACATCTGTCGCTCGCTGCTCCTCCCTGTGTCTACAGCGAAAACGCTCGCCAGTGTCAGTCAGAACCATAGAGTTTATGGAAATCAAATGCAGGTCCCATCTCAAAAATCATAATTAGGCACTTACATACACACTCTCTCTCTCACAAACACACACACACACACACAGAAGAGAAGTTTTTTAGTGATAACTGCTAATCACTGCAACGTCCTCACACTATATCTGTGCATTATTGAGAACATGCTCAAATACAGATGTGTGTGTGTGTGTGTGTCTTTGTTTGTGGCTTATGTCACAGTCTGCCGACAGTGTGTTTGTCTTGGACGCTTGCAGCCTGCCTGTAGATTACCCAATCAGATAATAAAGGGTATAATTGCATCACATGCATCTGGGAGTGTTTTCCCCCCCCCCTTCCATTATCCCTCCTAACACACACATACATATCACACACAAACACACACACGCACATGCTACAGACACACAGTGATGACGTACATAGAGCAGCTAATTGCCAGGGGTTGTCTGCGTTGAGACATAATAAATTCACTTGTGGTCTCATCTGGACATAAAAATGCAAAAGCTGTGTTTTTACGTGCTGTGCTTCCCGGCATCACTGAGAGCTACAAACATCTCAGAGTGGTTGACCTGCGCCTGAAGTCTGAAGATATTACAATGATGGCCAAGTGGACCATTATGGATAAGAAAGTACAATACTGATTTGCTTGTCATAGAAGATGTAATGGACTGATTTTGCTTTTATTTAATTTTTATTTAGTTTTCACATTTATTGGGATATGTTTTTTTTAGACAAAAATTAAAATTGAGCTTGTGTTTATCCCAGCACATACATAATTAATTACCAAATATGATGCCTTAGTTAATGTAATTTAATTAGAGGACTGACGCTCAATTATTAGTAGTATTTTTGCTTTTTAAAATTGTAAATTAATTCTGTATTTGTGGTGGAAGTGCAGATGCTCTGGGCTGGTTATGTAAAAGTTTTTCACAATTTCTCATTGAATTTATGAGGGCGACCTATAAAAAGGACTGACCTATACATCATCATGTATCGTAAGACACTCGCATGTTTTGCTCTTTCGTACTCGACTGTAAGTGGCTCATCAGTGCGTTACAGTTCCAACCTGCTCATTAAAAACCACTCAGCTCAGAAGCCACTTCAAGTTTGAGCAGAACCTTTTTAAATCTTTTACGCGTTTTCAAATGATGCATGTAAAAACTACTCTGGTTCATCATAGGCTCCAGCTGCGGTGCATATAGGAGTCTGAGTAGAAAAGCTTCTGCGACTTCTCCTGAAACAGAAAATTGAGAAGACTTGAAAATGACTTGACTTCAGCTTTAATTTGGGTAATATTTCCCCTCGGGGCTTTTTGCCTGCAGGCCATGGGCATCTGTAGTCAAACTCTTTCTTTGTATCCCTTTCCTTTCTCTGTCCCCCTCACTCTCTGTCGCTTTTTTGTCTGCCTGTCCCTCCTCTGTTTTTTCTCCCACTCACCCGATTTCCTCCCTGTCTAACTTTCACAGGACAAATGCCAAAGGCAGTATTATTGTGTCCTCAGCTGCCATCACTCACTGTGTTATGTAAGACACTGCTGATGTTGCCTGTGTGTGTGTGTCTCTGTGTGTGCTTGTGTTTCTGCCTGGCTTCAGTCCTGATTTGCCTTCTCTGAATTCTCAGTCATCCCAACATAACCAAAGAGCCAGACCAGCCCCAGCTGTACAGATGTTTCAACTTTGACCTCTCGAGCTCTGACCGTGCAGTGTTTTCAAGTATAGCGTGATATTTGAAACAAATTTGGGATATGTCCAGAAATGTAAATATTAGTATCCTGTCTCTTGTAGTTGTTGGCCTGTTTCTCTAAACTTTTTTTTTGTGTGTGTGTTGTCTTGTGTTGTTTGTAAGACTAAAACCATTTCAGACCCGTGTTTGAATGATGACGACTCATTATTCGACATGCCGGCAGAGCGTGAGTGGAAACCATGATCAGACACACCTCACTGACTTTTAAATTAGTCCCAAAAAATAAATGTCGATCAGTTTTGACTTTCTAGCAGGAAGTGAAGTGGTTTGTGTTGTGTAACGCGGTGCCCTAATTGGCCTGATTAAAACAGCGATTGTGTCAACACAACAACGCCATACATGTTTACACAGCGGCGTGTGTATGACTTAGATTGTTTATTAGTGTATTGTTAAATAAGGGAATAGATGTCACAGTCAGTTACATCATATTATCATTTTTTATAACTGAGCTAGTTATAAACCTGCAGAGGTCAGAAATCAGAAACAACATTAGGACCGTTAACTTGTTTAAAGTTGTGGCAGGTCAGTGTATATCTGTGGCCCATGTTTTTTTTTTTTTTTCCCCACTTTGTTTCAATGGCTTCACTGTTTGACAAAGTACGAAATTCACTGATCTGCCAAAACGTTAAGAGACGTAAACGGTCTTATTGTTGTGACTGATCGGTTTATCTAAAGCGGGTACAGGGTACAGAGTTTAATTCAGGTCAAGTTTCAGTATTCAGAAATAATTGGATTCGTGCTATAAACGGAACCTGCAGTGGAAAAGCATCACAAAGACAAAGTCAGAGCTTGGTTCTCATCTGAGGAGCAGACGAAGGAGTTAGCCTTGGGCTAACACACACACACACTCTCTCTCTCTCTCTCTCCTCTGTCTGTGCCTGTCTTGATCGCTCACTCATGGTACTATTGTATATGTACTGTATGTGTGGCCTGTTTACTTCCTATAGGCTGGATGCAGCTTGTACTCATGTTCCATTCTGTTATTTTCTCTCAACATTTCCTTCTTGATTTCTTTGCCTTCATACCCCTCCCTCTTTCTTCCTTCTCCTCTTCCACTATATTCTCCCTCTCTCTCTCTCTCTCTCTTTCTCTCTCCCCAATCTCATTCAACAAGGGATTCAATGAAAAAGCCATTATTGGATGAGGCCTGAAGACAGGGCTACTCAGAAGAGCAGCTTTCTTTCTGTGGATTCTGTGGACACACACCAACAAGAGTCATACTTTTGTACGGACTCTACAGTGGCCTGTGAATGCATCACTGGATTAGACAGAGACAAAAAACATCATCCCCATGTTGTTTACTTTTGTGTTTGCACGGATATACATCCACGATAGCAATTGGTTTAATGTTTCCCTGGAGAAAAGGTTTAGCTAAACATCCATAATTATTTTTTCTCTGTTTTTTTTTTTTTTTTACAAATAGCAAACTGCCCTAGAATCTAAAATGTCTGCAAAGAATATTAGTTTAAATTAGCTTACACATTTGAACATAGATCCAGAAAATTCAGAATGTCCAGAAAAAAAAAAGAATTAGAGTGGTAATGCCTCAAATAGATAGAAGCTTGACCACTACTGTAAGTATTACGCAGTAGGCTATAACTACCAAACTGTTGTTTTCCCCCTTAAATCCAATGTGTTTCCATTACTCTAGAAATCTTAAGATCTAAATCTAAATTAGCTAAAAGTGTTGCTTCCTCAGAGATGTCTGGCAACCACTTGATGTCTGGCATCCTCCATTAAATGTGTCATTTGGAAGATTTTGAGACAACATGAAAGGGTAAAAACTTCAAGCAGCACAGACACAAAATGGGATGCAAGTCATTATGCATGCATCTACAAATGGAAGATCAGTGTCTGGACGCTCATGTTGTTCCCAGGGGAGTCCGCCTGAAATACTAATGCCTGGCAACGTCACTGTCAATCAGCCGGAGCAGAAGGCTGACGGAGAGAAGTGGGTTGCGGGAGCCATGACGCACTCCCTTTCACAGTAATAGGGGTAGAGAATGACAAGCTGGCGTCAGTAGCCTAACATGGGTACAACAGCATGGGGGAAAAGCACTCCGCTTAACCATGCAGTCTTAGAGGGAAGGGAAGATGAGGATGAAATGATATGTGTGTGCGTTCAAGATGAGGTTTGTGTATGCATGAGGGCCCGTTTGCGTGTGATGCATCTTAATCAGCTAAATAAAGATGACAAATGGATGGGGCAAAAAAATACAAGCACACGCTGCTAGCACTCCTAATGTTTTAAATGGTATACATTTATATTTGCATATGTTAATAACATTCTCATTATTCTGGCTTTTATATCATTATTTTTCAATCATGTATTTATGAACATTATCATTCACTCATTCATTCAATACAGTTTTAAGCTGTTTTTTTGGATTTGGATTGTGAAAACACAACAAACATATTTTTCGGTTGTTTATTTTATTGTGTTTTCTTTCTTTTTCTCCAGAAAAACAAGTACTGTACCTAAAAGCATTTTGTTTTGTCAGTCAGGGTGCAATTATATTAAGCATTTAAAACATCAGTGGTGAGGGGGCATCATGCTGCAGGTCACGTGATCACACGCCACAGTTCATGCATCAGACATGAAAAGAGGAATGTAAAGATGAGACGCACAAATCTAAAGTTGCTGACGGTTGCATGCACGCATCCACTTGACATTACATGCCAAAGCTTTAGTCATGCAACTCCACTGTGAAACACACCCACACACACACACACACACACACATGCGCGCGCACACACTCTTGCCTGAGTCTATGTTGCTGGCTTTTATCAGCACGATGCATTCGCACGGGACAAAAAAGGGAACAGATATCAAATATGAAATGATGAAAATAATGTCACTGTCAGTCTTGCTGAGACAATAAAAGATTTATTGCTTTGAGGAGTCTACTTTTGCAGTCTGCATTGGTGCACACATTTATTCCCACACCACAAAAGATAATAAGAATATAGCTAATGCCACTGATCTCAGACTATGTTTAAACTGCGTTTTTGTCATGCACCTGCAGTCTTTAAGTGCATGTTCTTTAAGTGCATGGTGATCGGAGTAAAATGTTTTGACAGATAATTGAGTTGTGATATAATTTGTGACAGAATTAGCCCAGAAGATTTAGAAACAATCCCTGTGGCACTGATCTCACTGTTTTGTTATCGATTATGTTCACGTTATTTTTAACTTTGAATAGGTGTATCATTGTCGGCTCAGGTGTAGAGACCTGAGGGATGTGTCAGTCAGCACCTCACACACACACAAACACATGCATGACAGAGTTAGTGTATAATGAGATCAATAAGCAATCACTGGCGTGGTCTGGTTTCACTGCACATTGACAAGAGCCCTGATACACTGATTGGGAACAATTTGCATCAGCGAGCAGCGCTAACATGGTTTGGAGGGATGATGATGGTGGTGAGTTCATGTCTAAATACACGTGTGTGAGTGTTTGGGTAGATGACTCATCATCATCATCACCATCATGATCATCATCATTATCATCATCATCCAACCTCTCTCTCTCACTCTCTCTCTGACTACATTGTTCATTATAGTACAAATTCTACCTTTGAAAAACCTTTTTGGTTTATAAATTGTGAAATACAATAGAAAACAATGCAATACAACGACTTGCATCCAATAATTTGGTTCACCCTTTATCATCTAATCTCTCTATCCTCTCTCTATCCTCATATTTGCCATGTCTCTCTCTCTTTCCCTGCCTCAGTTGGGATCTGGTCAGAACAGTTGCTGGCCAGTAGGGGTTTGGGTCTGGCTTGCTGGGTTCTTCAGGAGTGGAGAGTCTGAGTCGTGACTAACAGTGTATGTGTTTATGTGTTGTTGCATTTGTGTCTGCATGTGCCCCTGTGTGTGTGTGTATGTGCGTGTGTGTGTGTGACTGCGTAAATATAGTCCAACGGCTCTCTCTTTAGTCCATACATGGCTCTATCATAGGACGTCACAACATACACAGCAACACACAAAACTGCAGTTAGTTTAAATAACACCTCAGGTTTAAGGGTGTGTCAGACAATACAAACATGTTCTACAACACCTGTAAATAAGCCCAGAGTGTCTAAAACACTAAGTTCAAGGAGAAAGGAGGGGTCATCAAAAAATATACTGTATTTTCATGTCGTAACTGTGGTGGACTAAAGTTGTGCTTCTTACACACAACAGCATACAAGACCATTCATTTACTGTTTCTTTAAGAGCAGTCATGATGTACATGCAGCTGATCATTAGTAAACATATGCTATGCTATACTACTATGCTATTTACCCACAGTACATTTTAAATAAGTGTTGTGTTTGATTTGTATTAACTTATGCATGCCACAATAAAGCCCCTTGCACTTGCTGTTCATGAAAACAAAAAGGGCTCCCCCTGCAGTGGACAGTGTGTCCATGCATGTGTTGCCTACCACACCAATATAAAAATGCAGACATATATGTGTGTGTGTGTGTATGTGTATGTAAATATATGCACTACTCATGGTATAGTATGATAAAGCAGTGCGACACTGCATCGCAGACAGCTCCTCCAGACAACCTCCCCTCAATCCTGAGGAGCGCACATAAAACATGAATCCGCTGTATTAGCCAGATTATTTCATCTGCCATTCAAGATGCAAAGTCATCTCCAGTTGCACTGTCAGGTCATCTCATATTATGACATCAGCCTATGAACCATGACAGCTAGGGCAGTCCACAGACATATACACACAGTCACTCATTTGTATTACGTAACATGGAACATGTGTTTCATCTAATTAAGAGACAATACACATTTACTGATAATTGTTCAAAGACCATGCTGCTTGACTGCATCCATAAACTGCTTTATTTGCACCAGCTTTGTATTTTAACTGCACATTTAAATACTGAGCGCTAAGACGTTCACATGCTGGTGATTCTTCTTATCATGGTGTTTTATCCTCAGTTGTGTTGGCAAGTCTTTTAAAGGGAAGGAACAAAAACAACTGAATGCAGTGCAGTTTAAAGCGATGCTCTACAGACTGTGCAATGCAAAGCCCAAAGCAGTGCAACAGAACAGAAAAGAAAACCTGTTCATTATAAATGAAACAACCATTGCTTAAGTTCAAAATGCACACCTTGCTCCAGTTGGTTTTTTTTTTCTAAACTCGACTCCTCATCCACACTGCACCAGCTGTTAGTATGATGAAATGTAGGTCAGAGGACTGCACAATTTATAGCAAATTCCGTGACTTCTGCACTGTCTTCAAGTGTACTAAGAGTCTAATGCAAAGAATAAGAATAAACACAAATTTTAAATTAATTTGAAAAGATATATAATGCAAATATTTTATGTTTACAATTTGTAAATTATTATTTATCTTGCCTTTCACAGAAATCGTTGGTATAGGCAGCATATTTAGAATAATTACCCACAAAGCATTGAATTTTGGATTCTTTTTTTAAATCACTCAATAGCCTTGAATCAATCATATCCATATTTTTTCCACATCGGGCCCTAAAATGTGGTATATGTATACCAGGTATATGATTTACTGTCATTAACAGAAGGAAAGCTTGATGTCTTAAACACATTCTAAATTTAAAATAAATCCTCCAGTCATTGTATTATCTGCCAGAGTTTTTTTCCACACTGTACATGGAGCTCCACTAGCAAATCTAACACTGGAGAATTGATTTTCGATGAATCAATATGTGCCTCGGTCTCCTGATACGAGGGAGAGCTGTGGTCTGATAAAGCACAGGTCTCGCTGCTTGGTTGTCATGCATCACCTGCTATCACAGGAAACACTTGACAAGTAGTGGGCGTAGTGTAACTGTGGCCAACTGAGCCCCGAACAACTATTTTATGGTCCACAGACGAGTCGCTTTGATCTTTGTCCCAATGTATCCCAGCAACCAGGTATTTTCTATACAACTGATTTCAGCGTACTGCAGGTCTTCTCATCACTGGACCTTCAGTGAACATTTGCACTTGGCAGATGTGGAGGCAGGGGCGGGCAAAGGACAGAGGGAGGTTCGTGAGACAGCAGACACAGACGAGAGCTGAGGAGAGGAGAGCGTTTGTAGGTGACATCAGTGAGAAGACACTGGCTTTGGATTGGCATTCTCAGGAGTGTGACCGTGACATTGGCGCTGTGGTTCAAAGAGAGGGGGGGGTCAGAGGAATCTGGACAGAGGGAGCGGGTGCGAGGGTTCAAACTGAACACGAGCGATGCAGAGAAGGCACTCGGCAAGTATCATGGGACGCCATCAGGACAATACACGTCCTCCTAAACAGGTTCAGTATTCGGTTTAATTCAGTTTCGCCCTCGAATCTGAGCACTTTATTGCGATGTGTGCATCTATGCGTTTGTGTGTGTGTGTGTGTGTATGTGAGAGAGAGAGAGAGAGTGGGGGGGGCGAGAGTGGGGGGTGTGGGGGTGTGTGGGTACAGTCAGAAAAAGGAAAGACATTTAATCAGTAATGATGAGGTGGTCTAAATAGGACAACTTGAAGCGGTGTCTAAATTAAGCTCCTCGGTTCTGCCTAGTTTTTAGGTCAGTTACACGTCGGTGCTCAGTGCTGACAGATTCAGCATCACTGTTGTTATTTGACGGCGACTGTTTGTTCATGTCATGTAAGGACGGATGTGGCGCCAGGCGACACAGCGTCCTTCACGTTTTTTTATCGTCCTCACCGGAACCATAACAGAACAATGGCACCAGCTTCTATTGCTTCTATTTACAGGAGAAGGTAGATTTGCTGCAAAGAGACAATTACAAACAGATGTAGTCATCATGGTCTCTTCCCTATTTTAATGATCACACCTCTGCTGGCCACTGCCTTACAAACACACATTACTGACAGATCAATGAGAAACCTTTGTTGGGGGATTAATGGCCTTGTGACTCAGAAGTGGTTTCGACTCTGCAACTGTTGTGCGATTCTGCACAAACACGCACATGAACATGAAGATGAACATGGCCTCAGGCACGCTTGGCGAGATACTCCTGCTTCAGCATTACCTCTCAGAGCTGGGAGAGGTCTGAAGGTGCTCTACATACACTATGTGACACATAGAGTTTGTGCGCTCTGGGTGTAGTAGGAGAGACACGAGGAGCAGCCCCGCGCTGTAGTGCTGCGTGTACACTTATTGTAGAGTGGACTGAGAAGGAGCTCAGCTGGCCTGCTGGAGTGAGCTGTTCTCTTTTTCACTTGACTGGCCACGGCCTGCCTGTGGACCCGGCTACTCTTTTGCACTGTGTCCATCACTCTCTCTCTCTCGCTTTATCTCCCTGTCATTCTGTCTCTCTTTATCTCTCTCTCTCTCTCTCTCTTCCTCGCTCTCTGCTTTCGCCATCTGCCTTTCCGCCTGATCTGCCTACATAGCTCCTAACTGGCTCTCAGGAGAGCGCTGGGGGATGGTGGCAGAGAGGGAGAAGTGGAATAATGGGAAAACGGCGGAGAAGTGAGAGGAACGGGAGGAAAAGCAGCAATAGGGAAACATTAGGAAAAACAATAGCCACGGCGAAGCGGTAATGGGAATGTCATTACGTTTCAGAGCTGGTCAGTGAGTGATGAAGACATACAGTATGGGTGCTGGAGGGAAAAAGTCAGTCACTATTCAGGGTTCCGGTACCATAACGGAAATAAAGCGATTTTTTTTCAAATGAGAATCTTATATAAATTTAATTTCAAATCAGTTGTCTGTGTCTGTGTAGAGGCTTATTGGATATTATTCAAGCTTCTCCATTAGGCTGACGTTTAATTAGTCACATTTGAAGGCAATTATAGTTATATATAGACGTTATTTCCATAAGCCTTCCATTTATTGCTGTTTTCTTATTTTTAGGTTTGTATAATAATAAAATCATAAGCATAAAATATGATCTAATTCAATAAGTAGTCCAGAAATAACTCTTACAAAGTCATCTTTGTAAGATGCAGCACTGCCTCAGTATTACTATAGTTTTGAATGTACTTAACATATAAATGGTTCTTCCTAGCGACTGAAGTATGGAGCCCTATAACAAATGGATACATACATTTTAACACTGACGGGATAGTGATCATAATCAGCACCTATAATTTTAGGATCTTATGTACACAGATTTTTATTTTACTGATCTATCTACATCATTATAACAGACTGGAGTTATAATAATGTCTTCTGTTACTGTGCAATGCATGTGATGGGGTTATGACTCATTCTACTGTGTGGAGCATGTGCTGTATTATCCTGGGAGCCTGAAAAGACTGATCCCAAGGGTCAGTTCTGGTACATGCGTGCCTGTGTGTGTGTGTGTGTTTGTGCATGTGTAGACACATATCTGCGTGTGCCCACTGTTGATTTACTCATTGACCATCGCTCCCCCTGCTGTCTCCTGTGGGCCTTTATGCTGGGAGGAATCGATAACCTTCTCCCTCGCCTTGCCTCTCTACTGTATCTCTACTAGAACTGCACGCTGTCTACACACATGCTTATGGATGGTGAGTGCACTTGCGAATGCACACAACATACTGAGGATTTAAAATGTTTAAATCTGTTAAGATACCCTAATGAGATATGTCTTTTAAAGACAACAGCAACATGAGCACGCATGCACGCGTGCACACAGGCGCACACAAGCGAGCTCCCTCTATCTCAGTCTCTCCCTGGCATTAGCTGAACAGAGTCCATTACTGGCAGGTAATGGGTAAATGTCACAATAGCAGGATGTCATAAAGCTCTGGAGTGGTCTAATGGGTTTTGTTCAGGTTGAGGTGACACATGCACACTTGTTCGTACGCACATGTACGCTCTTCCAGGAAACTATCATCCAATCTGTGTGATGCATTTAGTGGCCACATCGCAGCCCTAAGCCCCGGCATGTTTGAAGAGTTAATACAATCTGTTTAAGGAAGAAAATGATGAGAATCATCTGTCACTTTGTTTAAATACAGAGAGGAGCCACCGCTCATGTTACCTTTCGCTTCCCCCCTTTACTCCACCCACTCATCTTTATCTTTTCAGTGAGCTAAAGAAAAAGCCACAGATTGAATTAACTGACCTGCGTATAGCCGAATAGAAATAAAGTATATGAGGGGCTGATAGAGGAAAGGCTGTGTGGAAACGTACACATCAGTACCAGACCTGGTCCAAAATATCATACAAGTGTTTACTCAAATGAAAGTTTATCGTTTCTGTGTTGTTACAGAGAGTGTTACATCACGTGTGTGTGTGTGTGTGTGTGTGTGTCTATGTGTGTGCGTTTGAGTGGGGGGGTAGTGTTTTTCTCTGTAACCAAGCACCTCATGGCCACATTGTGGGTTCACATGCGTTTGGGAGTGTGGTGGTATCGATTAGACTCTAAAGAGCAGATGATTAGCACATGTTGACATTAATTGAAACCATCACTGAAGCTGCACATGGTCGACCTTTGACAGAGTTAAACCTTTGGGCTTAAAAATCAATAAATGTCTAGCAGCTACATCTCATATAGTGATTTAATGGCGGTGTACATGAGTGCTGTCTGACCTCTGCTTACCACAAAATCACTGCATCATACTGAAAAAGATTAATTCCCTCTTCTCATTCTCTTCTAGTCTTCGGGCACCAGTGTGGTAGTGGACATCGCGGTGATGGGTGAGGCCCATGGTTTGATCTCAGACCTCCTGGCGGACCCCTCACTGCCCCCTAACACCTGCAGCTCTCTAAAGGCCGTCAGCAACCTCCTCAGCACCCAGCTCAGCCTACAGCCACTCCACCGCCCGCGCATCCCTGCAGACACACACATCTGCTCTGACTCCGAGGAGGGGCCCGAGAAAGCCGAGAGACTGGCCATTCCAAAAGTAAAAGTTTATCTGTCTTGAAGAAGTGTTATTCTATTCTTGTTCAGTTTTAAAAGGCTGTAAACGGGGAGTTCAGCACCAATTTCAAACAGTGTGATTTGGATGTGTTATACTAGTCAGCCCTCGAACACTGAGCTCCAAGCAGAGATGAGCAGCAGGCTACAGAGATCTGGTAAACATACTGTACATCTTCGTAACACTGAATTAACTCATTTCTATTAAAACTAGCCGTCCTCAGGCATCAAACACATCACTGTACCCACAAAGGTGTACTACGTCTCCCTGCATACATCGCCCCTGACCCCTCTCTCACAGCTGGAGCAGTATGGGGCTCAAATGTATCTCATAGTGATGCACAGGATTCCACAGGGATTTTAATGTTTGACAAGTTCCACTGCTTCAAAGTGTGTGCAGGCACTTAGGGCGGCAAGGGAACGAAATAAAGCGCGTGATGCAATGCAGGATAACTTATCAGGAAAGTAACATGCAGCTTTAACGCTGCAGGAATGATTGGCCCATGTGGTGGGACTCAGCGAGATGCTGCCTCATTTCATCTCAAGGGGGATCTGCTAGTTTGCATGTGGCGATGGGTTAACCTGGTGATTCAACTCACTTGTAAAGTCACTTAAATGCAGATTCATACTGCAGATTTAGCAGTGTGAATGCAAAAGACTTGAATTTATGTTTAAAAGCACAGGAATCAATTTGTATGTATGTCCTATGGTTAGTTGTTGTTGTGTTGCACTGATTGATATTTCACATTACTCCCAAGAATTTACTATTGTGTGATGAGGTAATAGTTTCATTATAGTACGGAGGTAAAGTCGCAGAGATAATGTGCAGCAATCCATCAAAGCGAACACTGTGATGGATGCTTTTATTTTGTCAGTTACTTTATTGTTTGCATAATAATGTGGTGCAGTGCCGTGCACTTAAATCTGCATCACCACACAATAATGAAATTAAGAAAAGCAAAAACAGACGCGATGTTCACAGTGATTGATTACCACCAAGTGCCAGTTCTCTCTCTCTGTCTCTCTCTCTCTGTTAGAGTTTTGATTTGATTTCCCTCTGTGCTGGAGAAAAGCAAACCACAGAGCCATGTGTATGTGTGGGGATGGCAGTGATGCTTTTGTGCATAGTTGCCTGTCTAAAGAGTAAACACATGAAACACATGAAAATGAGTTTTTTTTTTAAATCCAAGCAGGATCTGAAATCTGATCCTCTGCTGCCCTCTATAGAGATAGAGAGAGAATGAGACCCTTTCAGAAAATGACACCAGCTGTACAAAGATACAAACAAAGATGCAAGCTGACAAACAATCACCGGAAGCTTCACCCATGACCGTTTCTACAGTAGCACCCAAGGAGGATATATATTGTACATACAGGGGCGCCGTATAGGAGGGAAAAGTTAGGACCATTTCAAGGGCCCCTGACTGACATTGGCTCCAAAACAATAGGAGAGTATATATACTCGATATACTCCCTGCGCAAGAGGGTCCCAATTCGATTTTTTGTCATGGGGGCCAAAATACCTGCAGGGCCATGTTGCTGAAGTTTTCTCACTTATTTGTGTTATCCACATCTGTGTACACACATGTGTTTCATGTATCTCAATCACAGCGTCTAAGGCGGAGCCTGCCCCCGGGGCTGCTGAGGAGAATCTCATCAACCTGGACCACAACCACCTCAGCCACAGGGCTGCCCACCATCGAGCCGGGCCCCGTACGCAGGGACCGCTCAGCTAGCATCAAACACACCGCGGACAGGTAACGTCATTCGCTGACACACAGACGCACTCATATCGCCACAACAGAACGCTGGAGATGACTGTCTCTTTGCATCCAACCAGTGAATCATGGAACAACTCAGTGATGCTGACCATCTCAAAGAGCCGCTCCATGTCAGTCTCCTGTGCTGCCTCTGCCACCTCCAACCACCTCTACAGCAAACCACTGGGAAGACCAGGTGTGTGTGTGTGTGTGTATAAACCTGAGTGCAAGTGTGTTCTGAGGTAACAGGATAAAACAGGCTTTTTTAATTGATTTATTTTTTAATCGGTAATCATCTTTTTCAGGTTTCTCCCACTCCAACGTATCACCTCTGGGCTCTCCGTGCCCCTCTCCTCCTGTCCAGGGGACTCCCGTCTCCAGTCCGACCACAAAGACATGTTTAGTGCAGCTTCCTGAGCCGGTTGGGCCACTAACAGAGCCGGCCCCTGGCTCTGTGGCCCCCAAGAACCATCATAGAGCCTTAACTCACAGCCAGAGCGCCCCAAGCTCCACCGCCCCTCACTGGCGGCCTCCGTCACTTTGCGGCAGGTAACGTACACATGCAAGCAAAAGCACTGAATTCACAAACACAAACACTGGAATAAGGCTCTGACAGCACAACAGGATAAACCGGAATTGATCGCGTCAGTGTTTCTCTGCTCTGTCTCCATCAGCTGCGGCAGGCCATTTAACAGTCGCCTAAACAACAGGGTAGAATCTGTCGAAAAAGGAGACAGAATACCTCATCCAGGTAAAACAGCAATGTGCAGTCTCCAAGTTTGCATTCCCATCCATCCCCACGCCATTTTCTTTCCACATGAACTCATACTGACCCCTGTGATTTTGGATGCGATTGTGAAAACGTGTAACGTTTCCCCAGATGAACGTGCTGTCGCGTCATCAGACTACGACAGCACCTATGACAGCACCTACGAGACCAACCACAGTGACAGCAGCGACTTTGCACAGAATGACGAGGAGGGAGAAGCGGGCAAGAAGCTGACCGAAGCAAGGGAAGGCTGCAGCGAGTATCCAGCAGAGGGCGTGGTTCTTCATCCTCTCCTGCCGTCACCAGAGGTAGGCAAACTAGCAGCCTTCACCTGGCACCTGACAATATTCGTAGAGAATTGTGATTTTCTCTGTGGTTGATCAAACTTCAGTGACTGAAAAGCTAAAATGCTCAAACTTGTATTTACTGCTCCTGCACACATTTGCCTGTATAGTACTAATGACCACTCCTCTGTGCCCACCCGCCATTCCCTGGCAGGACAAGCCGATCTTGGCCCAGGAGGATCATGTGATGCCAGGGCTGGAGCCTCTAATGTGTCAACTCAACAACTGGAACTTCCCCATATTTGGTCTGGTGGAGAAGACGCACGGCAAGACAGGCTGCATCCTCAGCCAGGTAAACAGTGAGAGAGTAATGCCACCGCTGACTGTTACAATATCTCACAGTCTGGGTCGGATTTCTCTCATTAGACATGATAACACATTAAAACCTCGTTAAAACATACGATAAGGCGACTCCCTTCAGTGATGATGTTTTAATTCACAGGTTTCCTACAGGCTCTTTGAGGACACAGGTCTGTTTGAGACCTTCAGGATCCCGGTACAAGAGTTTATGAATTATTTCCATGCGTTGGAGAATGGATACAGGGACATTCCTTGTGAGTAGAAGATTCCCAATTGTTGTTAAACTTGGGTGTTCAACTTAATCCAGCATAACCCTTGTCTGCCACAAGGTGGATGTATTGCTTTGTCAGTGAAATAAAGCACCACCGAGGCAGAAGGGACGACTTTCAGCTTGACAGGGTTTTTCTGTTTTCCACTAGTGAAATGTTGATTTTTAATATCAGAAGATATATTCATCAAATGTACTGTTTATACCAATTGATGAAACAAATTATGTAGCTGACAGCAGACTAAAATCTTATTATTAAAGAAATAAACATATTATTTATATACAGAACATATTTCATATTTGTTTCTCCCTGACTCCTGTGGTTTTTGCATTTAAAGGAAACATTAGTAACTGTAGCTGTTTTATGCATATGGCCACTTTAAGCAAGAAAGCACTTTCTCAGTTGAATTATTAATGTTTAAACAGGGAAATATGTTGATGTTTGTTTATGTTTTCTATTGCGGACCTTTTTTTAATTTCAATGTAATCTAGATTTCATGTCTAAAAAGAGAAACTGGTGCAACTGACTGGTAACGTGTATGATAATTAGTCATAATGGTGTTACCGCTCTCCTGTGGTGTTACTGAGCATTTATTTAATCCTGCCCAGATCACAACAGGATCCATGCCACTGATGTGCTGCATGCTGTGTGGTACCTCACGACTCAGCCTGTGCCTGGCCTGCCCACCCTGCTGACTGAGAATGGGATACACCCTGGTAATCTCTGATTTTACACAGTTGGCTGTTTCTTACGACTGAACTCCCTTTTTGCCTTATTCGGGCCAGTTCTGCACCCAGATGGCTCAGGGGTTAAAGCATCCAATCGTAAACCAGAAAGAAAGTTCGGTTCAAAAACTTTAGATACTACTTATGCAGAAGAAACTTGAAATTGCATTTGTATCACAGTATCCAGAGACAACAACAAATATGTCTGAACCCGCAAGACAAATGGTCAAGTCATTATGTTTTTCATTTATTCTTCAATCTTATGGCTTCTCTCCCAAAACCATCACAGACCCTAACCCTTCTTAATTGTGGTTTGTGGTTTCTTTCCATCTGTAGATTCTGAGAATGGTATTCGACCTGGTGCCACAGGCTTCCTGGTGTCTAAGATGACTATGCTGGAGGAAGGGAACGGCTCCCTGTCTGGTCTCATCCCGGGTCTGGAGCTCATGGCCCTATATGTAGCAGCTGCTATGCACGACTATGACCACCCAGGAAGAACCAATGCCTTTTTAGTAGCTACAAGCGCACCACAGGTAAATACACATACTGCATGAGTGGATCTGTAGGCCAATGACTCAAAGCTCCAAATAACCAATTATCACAACTGCAACTCAAAAGAAATCTGCATTTGTGTAATAGAAATATAGCCACTTCCACTTAGCTTAAGCTTAGATATTAATACATTCCAAAACAAACTCAATCAATCCTTTGAGTATTTCCCAACAAAATCTTCAAACCTGAAATGGCTAAAGAGAATATATGATCAAATGAACTGTTACATTAAGCTCATAAAAAATCTGTTATAAAATGTTCTATTGTTGATTAGGTCACAAGTGTGTCTCTGTGTTTAATACATACAACTTGTACAAGTGTGGTGATTTGTTAAGCAAACTGTGAAATACAAACATTTGGTAATTCCTCTATCATAAGATAAATATTTGATGCGTACATAAATGATAAGCCACTATTGCAGGAATATATTATATGGCGAGTTGGCGACAAGATACAGAACGATTATTAATTTGACTCCTACGCTGTAGGCTCTCCTCTACAATGACCGGTCGGTCTTGGAAAACCATCACGCAGCCTCGGCTTGGAACCTCTTCATGTCTCGACCCGAGTATAACTTCCTCATTAACCTTGAACACGTGGAGTTCAAGCGCTTCCGCTTCCTTGTCATTGAAGCCATCCTGGCCACTGACCTCAAAAAGCACTTTGACTTCCTTGCAGAGTTTAATGCAAAGGTAAACGATCACATCTGCTAAACTGTAGAAGTACGTCCATCATCCAGCTACAGTTAATATTGTGCCAACAGAGTTTTTCCTTTTGTTCCCCAAAGGTGGGCGATGAAGGAGTGTCTGGCATTGATTGGACCAATGAGAACGACCGATTGTTGGTGTGTCAGATGTGCATCAAGCTAGCCGATGTCAACGGACCACTGAAGTGTAAGGAGCTACACCTACAGTGGACAGAGGGGATCGTCAACGAGTTCTACGAACAAGTATGCTTACAGACATATTGGCAATTTAATGGGTACTAATAATAAGCGGGTCATCTGGGAATAAATAAAGCATTGCTTTTTAGCAGTGGACACATGCAGCTTCACGTTAGACTATAAGCAGGAATATCAAATATCACTGACCATATTAAAGCTTCTGTGATCTTAAGTGGCTTGTATTATTTAGCTTTCCTTTCCTCCACAGAAAAGCCACAGGTTTTAATTTCTTGGTGAAGGACCCTTCAGCAGGGTCTAATGCTGACACACAATAGTCCCATCACTTACCTACAAGCTCATGAATTTGCCAGGAACAACTGTCGGCAGATACCTGGCAACAAATCCTGCTCTTAACCAACAGTGCTTCTGACTGGTCAGTGAACAATGATTAGCCAGAGAGGTACGATTACGTGCCTAGCAGCGACATGCTATGTGTTGAATAACGGTAACTGGAGACATAGGCCAATTGAAACTAGTGTTTTGGTGGTATCTCTATGTATTCTTCCAGAAATCTGTTTTTTGTATTCATGCAGAGATATAAAGACTATATAACAAAAGGTTTGTTATGTTCAATTTGTATCCTGAGTTTATCAGACCACTTTTAGTATCCACTGGAAACCTCTAATCAGAGCTGCATTGATTGCCTCCTTATAATCTGTGCCCGATGCTCAGCATTCTGCTCGGCATCAAGCCACAATAGCCCTGAGTATTATGTACAGTGTGTCCTATAAGCATCGGGGGATGGGTGATGTCAGAGAAAGCGAGTGTGTATATGTTTTCCTTTTCAGAAGGGAACCAGGTGACCTAAATAGGTCATCTCTGACAGAGCTCATTCACAGTCACGAAGAGGAGAATCAACAAACAAGGCTGGAACTGTGGGAATCATCCGTACACACACGTTCGCTTGCACACTTATTTATTATCCTCTCATTTACACCATATTCAACACATTCGCATATTCTGGCTATGTTAATCTATTCACTCTCACACCCAGTACATGGTTTATCTCTCTCTTTCTCTCTCTCTCTCTCTCTCTCTCACACACACACACACACACACCTCACATGAACCACCTAGTGCAGTGCGCTGACACCAGCCAGGTTTCTGGTTGCCATAGCAATTGGAGCCCTTGCCCCTCTGTCCTCCAGCTGAATTGCTCTGAAAGCCCTGACATTAGAAGACAAACACAAAAGACCGCCACGGTATATGAATGTACAAATACAGACGCTATGGACCATAAACCACAGCCATTAAGAGCTGCCCTCATGAATAAAAAGTGATCAAAACAATGCAAAGTGACCAAGAACAAGTTTAGGATATTCATTAATTAATATTCACTTGATGAAACAAATTCATACTATTTCAGGTTCTATTTATTTTCTGTCAAAAAGACAGAACTGAATTTGAATAGGTGCATTATTAAGTCGAACATAAACGATTGAAGATTTAAGTGAAATAACACAGCCAGTATGAATCCCATCAGCAGAATATATATATTTGTATACAATATATAAAGAAAAAAAAAAGAAAAGAAAAAAAAAAGAAAAAAAAAGAATATTTGTCACTATCTATTAAAGGTGACCTTGTACATACAAAGTCACAAATATTCAAGTCACAAAGCTGCGTTATGTGAAGATCAATTATTGATGGTTTTTTTTCTCTACTTGTAGTCTTCTTGACCTACTTTCAGGAGGCACGTGTGCTTTGGGCGGACGTTCTGTATATCCCAGCTGAGGCAGACGTAATGGCACATATATAAACCTAAGAAAAGAATAATCTCACTTTCCCCACTTCTCACTTATTTTAATTGCAACTTGTCGATTTGAATATCTTGTGAATTCTGATTGATTTTCCATTTAAGTTTTGAAGAAAGTGCAGCATTTATTTCAAGCCAATAACTTTTTTGTCAGGAAGCTAAAATAGTATGGGACATTTGGTCCCTCTTTCTCCCTCAACACTTTATAAGGTAAATGTTTTACAGTGCACTGATATTTTGTTATTCCTGTGCACCTGATGTGTTCGTCATATTTCTACCCTTCTAGGGTGATGAAGAAGCTAGTCTGGGTCTTCCCATCAGCCCATTCATGGACCGGTCTGCTCCGCAGCTCGCTAAACTACAGGAGTCATTCATCACTCACATAGTAGGACCTCTGTGCTCCTCCTACGACTCTGCTGCTCTTATGCCAGGGTGCTGGGTCGACCCACCTGAGGCACAGATAGAGCCGGAAGAGTCAAAGGAAGAACAAGACGCAGAACAGGAAGATACGGCAGATGAGGAGACGTCAATGTGCTCCGACACCTCCCGTATGTCGACCTCTTAATAGGTCATTTTGCAAAACAAAAATCTTGTTACTTTCTGAGAAGCTTGTCTAACTGCTGGTTTTATGTCTGATAGAGCAACAGGAAAGCAAAATGGCGAGAAGGAGCAAAGTGTTTTGCCAGATCACGCAGCATCTCTTGGAAAACCATGAAATGTGGAAGAAAGTGATAGCGGCGGAAGCCCTGGAGGACCAGAGAGAAGACCCGAACTGCATCAGCAGCCCCACGGTACCGATCACAGCCATTCATGAAGAGGAGGAAGAGCAAGTGAGCAAAGAGGAGGAGGAGGAGGAGGTGACTGACGGCCTGGATGAAAGGGAAGAGGTGCCGGCTTTAGAGGAAGAGGAAATCCTTCTGCAATCTGAGACTTCAGGGGAAAAAGTGGACGAGCCGGAATGATATTACGGACTCTTGACCTCCCCTTTAACCAGGAATCTGAACAATGTCTAAAAATGTTTGTTTTCGTACGTTAACTAAACTCTTGATATGGTAGCCAGCACATCACTTTGACACAACACTGTAGAAGATGTTTTGGGTAATACGTGCCTAACATAAACAGGGTTAGAGAGAGCGAGGAGGAGGATGCATGTCCAGTTGCATCTGATGGGGAAGAGAGGTGAAAAGAGCAAAAGAGGCAGAAAAAGACACTATCAAAAAGAACGAAGAAAAAAAAGAGAACGATTGAGACTTTATCTGCTTTTGTTTTCGTGTTTTGTTTTAGTCTGGATCTAGTGCCCAGCTCTCACCCAGGCTGCCCATCCTGCACTATGAGCCAACCATGCTGATTCACTCATTCACTCCACCAGTTAGTAATACACTGTCACAAACCTCCAAACCCCCCCACCCCCCCACCCTCCATCTTGCCATCTGGAAGAGAATGTGCAACAAGCCCCTTCTCCTTGAAGACAATGGGATGAAAGCCAGGGGAAAAAGCTTCAGAGGTACACAGAGACAACAGCCAGCAGTAGTACATTGTGTATGCAGACATACACCCACACAAGCTCTACAGACAGACACACACAATGCTGCACTGCAAACACATTCCATACACAGAACTAATAGGAAGCTTAACAAAGAACCCTATTGCTATAAAAAGCTTTATTCTTGCTCAAGGAAAACATAACAACGTTTTTTCTTTTTTTTTTGTTTTCGATGTCAAACAATGTTTGTTCTTGGTTTCGTGTTTTATCCCTGTCTTTTGTTACTCAAAGTCAGTCCAGTACACTTACATGTTTCCAGGCCACACAACTCAGGAAGCAAGGGACCCATAGAGAGAATGAGCGAAAACAAAAAAGGGACTCCCATTGTCCTCGTCCTTCTTCTCGCAACAGCTTCAAGGTGTTTCTTTCCACGCAGTTTCAGGTGCAGTCGATTCACTGACGTTCCTACACACACACGGTTCCCTTTGTGTGTTACAATAGAATGGCGAGGTAAACAGGATTATTGACGTGACATTGCCTGTCACACTTTGCTTTCCCATTAAACTACAACACACAAGATTGTACTTTTAATCACATTCGAACGAACATACAACACCGTAACTATGTAACTATCTTTGCTGTCCATATTTTATGTCACTTAAGTCGTCATCTTAATCCTACAGTGAGTTGCTCACTCGTGGCAACATTTCTTTATCATTTCGGACCCGGTATGTAGGACAAATGTTTCGGAAAGTGAGTAATCCAGTAAGCCAAAGTGAGCTGACTCACGGTTCCAAATCACCCGGGAGGATTTACAAGACAAAAATCTGCCAGGGTCAAACACATTTGTAAGTTTTGTGTCAGCATCTTGCAGACTTGTGATACTATCAGAGACAAATTCTGCACAAAGACAGACATACAGTATGAGGACCTGCCAAAGTCAGTCTCTGTGGTAGTCCCTGCTACGGTAACTGTCTCCAGGACCACATTTCTCTACGATCATACACACATGCACGCACACACACACACACAGTGTAAGAAGAGGAACACAGAACCGGTCGTGTTGTTGTGGCTGCCGTATACCCTCTAGTGCCATGAGAAGTAGATACAGTGTGTAGAAGGGACTTAATCAAATCCAAATAATGGAATCTTGAATAGCTTTCATTATTCTGGTTGCACCAAATGGCAGAGACATGTGTGTCATATGAAACAAGAACTGGCCCCTGCTGACTAAAAACACAGAAGAGCAGGATAAAGAGCTCCATACATTTACAATACTACTCTGTTAATTATTAATTTATTGAAGCATGTAAAGTCTCAGTCTCCGATCCTGCTCTTGGTGATTTTCTGAGATACTGTGAGGTTTTTGCAGAGGAAATCTAAATATGTCGTAAATTCTGTGCAAGAAAATCCACAAATGATAAAGAGATATTCCTCCTTTGATGTCCTTATATATTCTGATAGGTGGTGATGGAGGGACCGTGAGAACGATGAGTCTTAGTAATGAAAGGTGGTGGTGGGGGATATGGGGAAGCCTTTAGGCTTTACTTGTAGCTGCTTATGAGGGGTCAGAAGAGTCACGGAGCTTTCTCAGCGGATTCCTCCAGATGTAACGCTTTGAAGATGAGCCAGTTTGGTCAGATTCAAAACCATGTGATGATTTATGTTCCAGGTCAGCAATAACGTATTGCAGGGGTATGCAGTGATATGCCTATATATCTGATTTGACATCTGAAAAACAAAAAGGGGCACTGCATGGATTCCGATCCAAACCAGGGAAAAGAAACTTCTTTGGAAATGAGACAGTAACGGCCAAGAACATCCAAAAAGATGGACATACAAACATCCACTAAAAACACAACACACTTTATGTAACAAGTCATTTATACATTGTTCACATATGCTGGGTAGAGGCACACCAAGCAATCTATTCAACAAGCTTGTTTGCGGGCACGAGTTTGTTTCGGCTGGCTGAACTTCCCATGCTGTGACCCAGTTTCGTAACTCAATTAGAGTTTTGCTAACGTTAATACTGTCTAAATCCTCAGCTGTATCCATTGCACTGTTATCAATTGCCCATTGTGCAAAGGAGGGCTAAACGGTAAAACATAATGCTTATTCCCTGTACTCACGACGGGAGAAGTGGTTGAGCTTGTTGTTACTCATGTGAAAAAGGGAGCCTGTGCTAACCAAAGCCTGAGCCTATTGTTCAGGTTTCTTAACAGGTGTTGAAAGTAGGTTTATTTATTTTAATTTAATTTACGGGAGCTAATGCGGATAACAAATGAACTCATATTATGCTGGATTTCGTAATGCAGCATAATACACAATTAAAAAGCAAAATTATCTCCACTGTTGATGGATTTCCTACAGGAAGCCCCGGATGAAAATAGTCCAAAACAAAAAAGAGATACTGTTGCTTGGCAACAGAAGAAAGGAAAAGGCAAGGTGACGTGTGACCCCGGAAACAATGTGTGTCGCACCTGCCAACACAAAAAGGCAGCAGTTGTGTAAGCGGCAAGTCACAATTGGACCTACAAGTCCCCTCCTGGACCTAATGTCTTCCAGTAGCCTATACCTTTGCATTGACTTGTCACCATAACTGTATATGTAGCAGTTTAACAGCTGGTACTTAGTGCTGAATGGATGTGGGTCATGGAGGGCATTGTCAAGCTCTATACAGCAACACAGCTTTCAAATTTTCAGTTATTCTAAAAATAACCAAGACTGTAGCTCTGACAGCCTCCTGCCTGCTGGCATTTCAACATTCAGACGTGAATGAGACTGAGCTCTGTGCACTGTAAATACAGTATATTGATGCCTCACTTGTAATCTAATGTGCACACTATTGCAATGGTATTTTTTTCATTGCACACAGCCACTGTCTAATGCTCAACCATGTTTAGAAATAAGTAGACTTCTGATTCCTGTTGCTTTTATTTTCTGCGTAATCCATGAAATCAAAGAAATCTACAAGGGATCGAGGTTATCGAGAGACGCGTCCTACCACTGATGTCCCATCTTAGTCCTGCCTCACTCCCTTTGTACTCTACGGTACAGCAATCAAAGAGACTTAATTAAAGCTGTGATAGAATTTTGAGGTTGCTATTTTTATCACAATCGAAAAACTAGAGCTTGCATTTGTAGTTACGTAGAGATTCGAATAAGTGGTCGGTCAACTGCTACCTTTAATCCTTTAAGAACAGGTTTTCAGGTCTTTTTGCAATTAAATTATGCCAATAATACCATGACCAGTGTTTTTGCTTCTTAACTATATGTACTGTATACTTAACATAGTCGCTAACAAGTTTCAGGCTTAACAGCTTTAGATTTTTTTAAACGTTTCCAGATTTTAGAATTGGAGAGTATGGAGAGCTTTTACAGCCCTGCCTTCATTAATTTAAAATATTCATGTAAGCAGACTGTATTGTTTTTGACAGTTTTTTTAAAATAATTGTTCTTCCACACAATACTTTATTATTTAATTACACCAAAACAATGAAATTATATATATATTAATGCAGACTTGATGTTCACCGGGACAGACTACATCATTTTTAAAAAGCTGTACATATATATAATGGGAAGACCTTAACGTTGGCTAAAACGGCCTGTATTGTTTGCGGCAACAATGTGGAATAGATCTAGATTCTTGATCGCCATAATCGCCATAAAAGCCCATGTTAACTGTTGGCCTTTCATGCTTGGTTGGAGCTGCACTAGCCAGTGAGGTGTATCAAGCAATCACACCTCTGTTTTCTCCTGATTGACAAAATGTTCCTTCATACCGTTATACCGGAAATCAGCAAAATTCTAGGTTCTACAGTTAGAATCTTATTGGAAAAAATGTAAAGAAGGGGATTGCTGCACACTGGATTATCAATGTGCAAACCAAAGAAACGTTTTGAACTTCGTGGGTTTTTTGTGATTCATCAGTGTCATTAAGAACCTGTTGCGGATGTCTGGGTATGAATAGGACAGTACATTCTAAGGCATAGACATAAGTCATAAGACATAGACAGTTATGTGAGCATACATCTAACGGACCACAGCTCATGGGTTGTCCACATCTGGACTCTCTGTTTCACTGCTGTGTCAACAGGCAGCAGTAGCAACAAACTGACCAAACATTCTGTTCTCACTCTGTACTTTCCTATTTAAATGGTCTGAACCAAAATAAAATTCCCTTTTTTGTATAGTTTGTTGGTTTATCCACCTTAAAAGGGAGCTATGCGTCTGTGCCATAACATTTCCACATATACGGTATGTACGTATGTATACATTGTTTGAATGCGATATTCATCAGCTTTTCTTGTTTGTCACAATGGAAACCAAAACACAGGAAACTTTCTTTTCCCACCACCTTTAAAAAAAGACAAACAAGACTGGTATGTTTTTGTCCACCACAGCAGGCGCTTCACAGACTCAACTTTTTTCTTCTCTCCAGTATCTTGCACTTAACACATGTAGCAATACCTACAGGATGGGGAAATTGTGTTTCACCAGTATTTGTATAAGTGGAATATGACATTTTATTTCTAAATATTGTTTGACTTTGTATAAAAAATATATACTGTACAGATTCAAAAGTATATTATAACAAAAACTTTTAGAAAATATTTATTTTTACTGTTTTGTAATTTAGACACAATACTGTAGCTCCTCTATTGCCAGACTTACTGGAAGTGCCTCTTGACAATGTATTACAACGTAACTATACAATATATTGGGATTATTAGAACCCGTCACTAGCAGAGCAGTGTTGATGTTGATGTAATGTGAATATTGTTGAATAATAAGATTTATAAATGCTGCACTCGTCTCTGTCTTGTTCTTAAGACATTTCTAACCTTTTGACCTCAGTGGAAAATGAGCATGCATGAGACCAAAGCCTTGTGAGACAGTATGAGCGCTCTCCAGTCACTACCTGTCACCTCTGCACAGATCAACATGACTACTGCAGACAGTTCACTTTCGCTCTCTACCTTGTCTTAGCAATGAATAAAGTAGACCTTTAGAGGAAATACTGGGATTCTGTCAACTTTAGACACTGATGGCTTTGGCACTGTCTTATCGACAAAGTCTTCTACTAATTGTGTGACGACATGAGAGCTAACAAATGTACTGACAAAATAATAATTTTTAAAAAGGACACAAATGTCTAGTCTCCAAGCTGCTTTGTGGATTTATACGTGGTGGCTTAGTATATTAGCATGCCAACATGAAAATGCAAAGTAGCAAAAGAAAGAGA
>JAFBJQ010003821.1:0-24350 GCA_016785345.1 Trinectes maculatus | reverse complement strand
CCCCGAATGATATTTTGTTAATTAGAAGCCAGAAAACCTAATTTTCTCATAGGTCAAAAATCGAAGAAAAACGTAAGGGGTTAGTATGTCGAAAATGTCCAAAAATGTCCAAAAGTTAAAAGTGGAAATAATGCACTCAAATGACGTTAAATAGCGTGAAATTACCCCCCGAATGATATTTTGTTGATTAGACGCCAGAAAACCTCATTTTCTCAAAGGTCAAAAATCGAAGAAAAACGTAAGGGGTTAGTATGTCGAAAATGTCCAAAAATGGCCAAAAATTAAAATTGGAAATATCGCACTCAAATGGCCTAAAATAGCGTGAAATCAACCCCCGGAATGATATTTTGTTGATCAGACGCCAGAAAACCTCATTTTCTCATAGGTCAAAAATTGATGAAAAACGTAAGGGGTTAGTATGTCGAAAATGTCCAAAAATGTCCAAAAATTAAAATTGGAAATTATGCACTCAAACGGCCGACCATCGCGTGAAATTACCCCCCAGAGGGATATTTTGTTGATTTCATGCCAAAAAAAACTCATTTTCTCATCGGTCAGAAGTTGAAAAACAATGTAAGGGGTTAGTATGTCGAAAATGCCCAAAAATGTCCAAAAATTAAAATTGGAAATAATGCACTCAATTGGTGTAAAATAGCATGAAATCACCCCCCAGAATGATATTTTGTTAATTAGAAGCCAGAAAACCTTATTTTCTCATAGGTCACAAATCGAAGAAAAGCGTAAGGGGTTAGTATGTCGAAAATGTCCAAAAACGTCAAAAAATTAAGAATGTAAATAGCGCACTAAAATGCTATAAAATAGCGTGAAATCACCCCCCAGAATGATATTTTGTTGATTAAACATCAGAAATCATCATTTTCTGATAACATAAAAAATGCACCCGGAACGCATCAAACCTGTATCGTACAGTTTGTCGCTGAGTTTCAGGCAAAGTTTTCGTTCTCATAAGTCTTTACCTTTTCATCAGACGGTTCCACATCACTGGGAAAATATGTTTGGATGACGCCGCCACACCCTCTTTGGCTTCACTGTAATGAATTGACAGTTTGAGTTGTCGTCTGCTGTAGCTGACCAACATGGACACAACGCCTTCAGTCCTGCAGGGGGCACAGCAGAGACACATCAGTGCAGACATAAACATACAGTACCACTCTGAACACTGTGCCAATTATTTCTTGAAAGACAATAAACCAGTGTCCATGATTCGTGCAGACCACGTCCAATCAGCAGGCGGCTCTGTCGTCTTCATGAAAGCCTGTGACAGAACAATGACATGGTTGATGCATTAACTAATAATTAAATCGCTGTGACCCCAAAGCCCATTCATTTCTCAGAAGTGAGCTAGATGTCTGAGAACCAGGAGTAATGGACATGAGTACAGAGAAACGAACTGAGGCCCTGAATACAAAAAAACTGTTTACCTGCAATGGAAGAGAAACAAACATCTGCTGTTTTTACTTAGGTTTGTTAGGCCTCATTTTAAATTTCAACCTGATCCCAGGTTTATTCATACTTTTTGTTTTGCTGGCACGCGTCCGTGTTTTCCCTTCTGTTCACAGCTTAGCTGAGCAAGGTCACTGAGACAACTGGAATCTCTTCAATTCAGTGTTTGCACATTTGTCCCTTCAGAGTTTTTGACCTCGAGAGCATGTTTGCGAGTGGATTCTCTCTTCAGGGACAGATGGTGCTGCAATATGTAAAATTATCATCGTTCAGGGACATTTAATGGAGGTGATTATAAAATATTAAGGGATGAAGGGAGGGAAAGTAAACGATGAAAGGAGATGAATGGAAAGTGTGAATGTGAATGTGCTTTCTCTCCTACCTCTAACAGCTGTTTGATATAACGATGAACATGTTCGCAATGCCATACAACACATCATTTGTTTAGTACTTAATATGTTTACATTAAAAAAGTTACAAAATGCCACATGGAAAATGTTAGCATGCATTGTAAAATGTTATTTTTGTACTCGACATCATTGTCCCATGATGTTCGTTGTTGGTAAATGCATTAGTGTTGGGTAATTTTTATACTTTTGGCACACAAAGGGGTGTAGATTATTTCTTTGGAGACATGTATTTCCGAAAATTATTTCAGAGGTTTTGTGTTGGGGATGAAAAACCCAGCGGACGTTGTCACAGTGTGATGAGTATTTAATTGTTGGGCTTCAAAAAGCTAAATGCTCAACTGACTTTTTTATCCATGTTACTATTGTAGCTTTGTCATTAATGCTTATATAATGAAATAAAATGTTGCTCCTGGTTTGCTGTAGCAGTTTTTTACGATTCGCATCACTTTCCGACAGCGATGTCTCATCATGTACCTTCAATCTTGTTTTTAATAAACGTTGTATAATAAACTGTTCCTGACATTTCATTCTGTCCACGTCCGTCTGCTCTCTGATATGAAACATGTTTTTTTCTAATCAGATGCACTAATGACCGTTTTGTTGTTTGCTGACAGATGCAGCCAATTAGCCAGGTGTATGTGGAATACATCAAATCTAGGCACATCATAACATATCGCCTCCCCCCCGGGGGAAACAATCTCCAGCTGTGCATGAGGCTCAAATGCTGGTTTTGTTTGTTTGCATGGTTGAACATTTGCAGACCTGTTTCTGCTCATTTGCATGTTTCATGATGCCAACAAGCGTCATCGTGTTTTTGAACTGCGTCCGGCCTGCTTGGCGCAGCCGCTGTGTTTTTGGCCAGATCCTGTTAATTGGCGTATTTCACTTGTTTCCAAGTGGTCAACCATGGTCTACATTCAGAGTCTACAGCAGAAATAAACAAGTTTTTTTTTAAATTTCCTGTCTGGTAACTGTTTAAATGACCTAGAAAATGGTATAATGTGACAAAAATGCCTTAATTGATTCCATACAGGTTTCTTCTTTCACAATACGTCGCCGCGCTTCCCCTGGTGGCTCATTAATGACTCGCGTTGGAGCAGACATCGCTTTGATCGCCATGTTTTTTTTTTTTTCACACCGGCCTCCCTAAAGAAATATGAGTGTTCAGTAATTGCTCCATGTTTATATTGATTACATCCACCTCCTCCGGTAGTCACTCATCCTCCCATCCTCACTTTCTCTCAGCATATTGAGTCTGTCAGGAATCAGGAGCATCCGTGAACAAGCCGCCACTAAATGTCAACAGTTTTCACATTATCGCAGGCAACAGAAAAACATTCAGCTGAGACGAATGGCAGCCGTGGATCTGACTAAATAAATCCCAGTTCTGTCATGGATACCCACTGTATTTCTTTCTATTTCTTTTCCGCACAATAACTCGACCACTGAAACAGATAGATAGAAGTGTTTTGCATTGACTTGAGCGAGTATTGTTAAAATATATGACTACTGGCTAAATGATGCCTCACTCATCGTCCCTCTTTACAGCCTCCCCCGCCTCCTCCCACCCTTTCATCAACCATGATGTAATCAAACTTTATAACATCCTACACTTTCTGTGCGCCTGAAGGTAACTGAATTGCTTTAAAAGGTCTTATCTCTGGAACGCCTCCCATCGCTCATCTCAATCAATCACTCCCCTCTTGATGCCTGTTTATATTCCTCCAAATACATTAGCTACAGGTTTTCTTTATTCATTTCCACGGGCATCTTCAGTTTTATGCCGATGACGTGCTGGTGTGGGCGACGGCGGACAGAGGTGATTGACTGCTCTGTCAGAGGCACTGCTGCCAGATGTCAGATGCTTTCAACATGCATGAGGATCACGGACCGGGAAGGTTTGCTGGGACGGAACGTTGTGTTTCCTGTTCATACTATGACCCACTGTCTCTCCAAGAGCTTCCCAGTACAACCACAGTACTCGCTGACGGCAACTGAGCAGCACCACTAAACCCAGGAGACGGTAACCACTTACTTAAGTACATAACTTTAACCAACGTTGAGGTACTTTTACTCACTATTGTACTGCATTAGAAAGAAATAATGTACTTTTTGCTCCCCAACATGCTAGAAACTTCATAAACCTTTGTAAGCGGCCATTATGCATTGTGGTGATTTATATTGGCCAAGCAGAAAACACAAGATTGACATTGTTATTATGTAAAACAGACACAGAACAATATGCAGCTTCACTTGGACTAATCTCTCTACTCATTGTTTTGTCTCCATGAACCATGAAAAAACGTATGCAGCTGCTAAATGTTAATCTCCTGTCCTATTGAAGCTACTGAACAAAACAATGATCCAAAATGACTAAAAAACAGAGTCACTGTGTTCGTCACTGGTTACTTCAAGTCACTCTGGACAAAGGCATCATTCAAATGACTGTACTGTGGCTTAAAAAGCCAGAACCACTCTTTGATGAGTAATCTGGGTTCACTCTCTGCTCCAGCGCATGAGGACTTTTGGAAATGGTCGCTCGCTTTCTGGTATCCTGGCAACCAGCTTGTCGCAGAACCTGTATGATTATGGGGTTTAATTGTTTGTATTATGTTGTTATAACTCTTCTCTGTGACCCACTATCTATTTCCCACATGCACACACGCACACACAAACGCACGCACGCACACACACACACACACACACACACGCACACGCACACACACAAACAGTGGACAGAGTAACTTGGTCAAACTGTTTTTTTTTCCTTTGCCATCACCACGTTTGGAAAAAACATATGGGTTTATAATTGTTGCTATGACGACAAACATCCAAACAAAAATCAAGCAGTTGTGGTACAATCTTGTTCTAAAAAACAAATTTTTTTGTGCCTAACCACATTTTCATTATCGTTGCTATGGCGACACTCCACCGGGTCATTATCAGGGATTAGGAACAAACGACAAATTCAGGTTGGAGGCCTTGTGAGCAGGTGTGCAGGGCCGTTATCAACCCAGAAGTGGATACTTCAGATTTCTACTTCTGAAAAGACTATAATCAAGTAAATACATATATTGATATTGGGCATGAAGTTAGAAAATAAAACACATATTCACAAAATTGTTGCACACACACACACACACACACACACACAGAGGAGTTGACTGGAGGTAAATTCGAGTTCAGTATTTTTCCAAAGACATTTGATGGTAAAAGGACACAAAGGGAACTAGAGCAACAATTTGGTTAAACAACTGGCAATTTATTGACGCACACTAATTCTTGACAACAGCCTGAAAAGACACAGCGTTTAAGCTGTGTGTCTCTCACACGGTGATATGAAAAACAGAAATAAAAGCGAACCCTCCGCCATGATGCAAACTCTTTTTTCGTTAGCGTCACTTATAGCCGACACACAAACCTCAGCTCAGAGGGCCCAGCTCTTGTTCTTATAATAAAAGGCTTATTATGAAGCCTCACGCTGTGACAAAAGAGCAGCTCGTCATGGTCCAATGTGAAATCATCAAAGTGCCTCCGACCATCGGAGAGATGAGCGTGACTTCACCAGCACCGGGAGGAAATGTTCACATGCAGGCGTCGAGGACATGAAAGATTTCCCAGACTGCGTTTGCCAACTTGGTGAAATGTTGGAATCCACTGACAGTTTGATGAGTCCTTTCCCTGCTGCTGGAAATAAATATGCTGCAAACTACAACAGCCTTTGAGCCCTGAGGCAAGGTAAAAAAAAAGAAAAAAAAAGAAAAAGAGGCACCACCACCACATACAGGTGTGTGTCCTTCAAACCAAACACTGTATGAACACACGTTTGTGTTAAGCATTTGGCTTCTGGAGCCGATGAACCAATCACATAGCTAATAAAACCAAAACACACCCGTGTTCATGGTTCTTCAGCAGTAAGGTATGGCTCCTCTACCTGTAGGTATGTGAACATCAATGACGAGCCACAAACGATCAGGTCTCTGGTTATGGAAGACGGCATCTCGTTATAAAACGTGACCTGTAAAGGAGTCTAATGGTGTTTCTGTGTTATCATGTGCTCAGGTTTTCAGCTGCAGTGCAACGTTTACAGAGAAATGATTTGAGGGCACTTGTCATTGAAAGTGCGTTTGACAAAAAAGACCAAAAAAAAAAAAAAACCCTCAACCCTCACATTTGAAAACTGTCTGTTATTTTACTAACCGGCAGTAACAAGGACACATACTGGTTACACTTGTGGATGGAGTTTTTTTTAAACTAAAAGTGTTTTTTATATGTACCGTGATAAAATTTAAAATTTAAAATATTATGCAGTGACGAGGATTCAGTGCTCCTCAATTAATGTAGGGAATATGTGAGTCATCAAGTACGAGGGCACTGGTTCATTAGCGACTAAATTACCAGAAGTATTCTGAGATCTTGTGTCAGACAAAAAAACATGATGACAATTTGGTTAACGGGAGAAAAAAAGATGGAAAGGATTTTAGGCTGTGTTGATTAATTAAATAAAAATAGATTTTTGTTGTCGTGGTTACACGTTGTCAAGTTTTAGTAATGATCACCGTTGTGACAAAAGCTCCAAACTCCATTTTTTAAAATCATAACTACGTTGTCACCTGCAAAAGGCCTTTGTCAACATCAACATTTGAGCGTGTTTTTTTGAGAATAATTATAATTATTCCTAAGAATAATTATAGGAATAATTATTCCTATTTTACCGAGAAAAACAGTTTGTGTATTTATGCTGCATTGTAACTTGTTAACTCACTGGTTTGAGTTATTTTATTTGCACAAATGACTTTTATGTGCCCTGATTTATTCTGTATCACCTGTGAGCCGCTGATTCATCGTAACACATCGTCGTATTGTGGCCTTTAAGTTAACAATATAAGGAGACGCCATCATTTCTAATCACCGGGTGCTTTTCCGCCTAAGTGAGAAGAACGATCACTGCTGAGAAATTTTCTCCAGCCTCGTGTAACGTCTCCTTAGCAGCAGAGATCGAGGGCTTCACCCCGGCAAAGCTACTTTCATCACTCACCGCTGAAGCTCCTGCCATTTACAGGAAGAACTCAGTCAACAGGAGAGCTGCATTTTACAGCTCTCCTGGAGGAATGACTACTTTGGCTCTTAGACAGTATTACAAATGCCCCCCCCCCATTTTGCAGTCCTGACCCCCCGACCTCTGATGGGCCCCTCGTCGCCTAGGAAATCCTCCTCAGCACCTGGCCCACTCTCTCCCTCCCAGCAGAGGAAACTTGTCAGGGCAGACGAGTGCGCCTCCCTCCGGGCCCAGATGATGAGATGGTGCATTTACATTAGCAGTGAAGCAGGAGCGGTGGCACGACGCCAGCGCTGAGGCGTACAACACGCAGCCGCAGCATCTGGTGAGTTTGTGCCAACGCGGGAGCAGCGCGGTGCCTACAGACCGACTCACAGGCAGACGAACTGGCACGCCGTCAGATCATAAAGTCAGATAAACAGTCATATTCAGGAAGTTAATTAGCCATTACTCGCTCAGCCAAACCATTTATCAGCCAAAGAGGGAGACAGACTCCTGGACTCCACCTCGGTCGGCTATAACCGCGCAGTGGAAGTACAGAGGAGAAGAATCGGCTTCGTTTATGGACGTCTAGACGACAAACTGTTGGCGTGGATGGCGAGGAGACCAGGTCGTCCTGTTCACAGGGAAATTAGTGTGGAGGAAAAGTTCGGTGCTGAAATTAGTTTGGGCCAAAACTGTATCGACTAGCGCTGGGGGACGGGTGTTACCATGACTTTCATTAAAGATTAAAATGTAGGGGGCTGAGAATGGGACTTTATGATGGCATGGGTGAATTTCCATTAGCTGGAGTGGAGAATGGACAATTTAATGGCAGCAAGCACCAGGATCGCATTACACCCCGACTTGGTTTAACAGAGAGGAGGAATAATGCTGTTCTGTTGGTGGATTGGGTTAAACAATGTTATGGACTATTGCTGAAATAAGCATTAAAAGTAGCACCAATAAGCATTTGTTACATCCCACAATGCAGCAGGAGCAGCAGATTGCAGCACAATATGTCCCAAAGCATAACAGACAGGGGGAAAGACTTCTTTTCACTGTTGTCGGATGAATTTAACTTCAATTATATTCTTTCCATAGAGATGAGTACACATTATGAACGTACTATATTTTATCTTCTTAATCCAAAGTTTAATTTGTACTATTCTTTTTTTTTTTTTTTAAAAAAACATGGAAAAAAAATTCTATGTAATCAAGAACAAAAATGGACCAAGGACAAAGCCTTGAGGAACTATTTTTTGGTCCCAAGTCGGAACAAAAAGCACTTTACCTCTAAATGTTTTTTGTTGCTTTTCATTGAAGTGTAACTCGGTAACATCGCTAGTCAGCAAATTTCCCTGAGGGGACATAAAAGAAAACCGCAAGTGATTTTCTCTCTTTAGCCACAATGGCATCTAAACCACCTAGAGTACAGTATGTGTACCTAGAGGTAGGTTGGGTAGATTGATGCATCACCACTGAGCTGCCATACCATTTGGCCATGTCAGACTGTTTGTCTCACCACCAGCAGAGAACCACAGCAAGGCCGGGGCTTCACAACGCGTCGGGTCTCCCTGTGTACCCGTGGCCCAGTCACCCCTGAAACGAGATTCCCTCCTCCATCATGCCTGAGGGAACAACTTAATTAAAGGCCAGCGCACCCATCACCCTATTCCTGACATGACCACAGCCAACAAATATGGAGCGATAATAAATCCCCTAGTGGACAAAGCCCTGGCCTTGCTACACTAACTGTAAATAGAGAGTAACAGATTGTGACGAAATGACTTTAATTTACTGGGTAAAGAGGCAGGATTCAATCGCGTTAATCCTTGTCCCAGTGATTTTCATAATGGTCTTGCTGATTGACATTATGTAATTGAATCTGGATCCGTGTCCTCTGCTTTACCTGCAGTCATTTTCCTGTGCAGTCTGGAAACACGATTCGTTTACTTCCCCGCGTAATGAGCAAGTATCTGTTGTTGTCATGTAAACAATGTTTTTACAACACAACAAGCTCGCAATCTCCCACATTCCTGCAGAAATACTGAATTTGTTCTCTCTTATATTTAAGGCACTGCAGTTTGTATACAGAACATTCATCACGCCATACAAAGAGCCAATATGCAATGTAAAGTTACGCTGCTTTGGAGAATAAAAAAAGTTGATTATTGAGGCTTTGTACTTAGAGAACAATGCAGAGTTTCAGCACAAGCATCTGATGAATAATTAACCGCGTACAGAAAGAAAACAAATAGGAACAAACTGAATACATACATATCAAAAGGTGTTCAGGAAGTGGAACCACTATGCATGTATGTAGACATGATTTATGACAACGGGGCTAATGCATACTGGAAACTCAAGTCTGTTTATACCTTCGAAACGTTTTTCGAGTCCAATGTGCATGAAACAGAAAAATTCTCTACCGCCTTTTTTTTTTTTTTGGAACACCGCTTGATAATTAAACCACCTTGTGAGTTCATCTGCCGTCGCTTGTATGTGCTGTTGCTCATTCACCCCGAACAGGGACAGCCAGTGAGTCTGCATTTAAACAGGCCTCCTCATCATTTGTCACTGGGCCCAAGGGTAATGAACTGGGTGAATTAGATGTACTCTCTAATTACGGAGAGGACAAAAAGCCAGTCACATTCCTTTGTCAAGGTCCCTCTCCGGCTGCACCACGGGGAGCGGCTTTCACTCATAAATCAGAGGCGGGATACGGATCTGCAGCAGATTAGAGAAAACGTAAAGGGGAGAAATAATGGGACCTTGCGGACACGAGACAATCAACCATGTAACGGCCTACGACAGGCAATAAGTAGGGGCCTGGGCCCTCGTGCGTGTTATGGGGATCGTAAACACATGCTGATCAGCATTCGCTGGTCAGCGGCAGCCATCGCCGAGCCGCAGTAACGTCACCAATGTCACCATGATCGTCAGCATGGCTCTGACGATCACGTGCTGCGTCGCCTCAGAGATCCTGTGAGATCCAGTTCCATCAATCAACACGCTCCCGGCTACAGCCTGCACTGTGACTGCATTTTAAACTTGTGTGACTCCTCATGGTTGTCATGGTACGATTACAGTTTGATGAGCCACACACACAGATGTAAACAAGCCCTGATGCATACTCTAAAATACTGCTTACACTGCATACTTTAAAAGTTATGTTGCTTTAAAATACATTAAGCTACTGTTCAATAAAACTGCTGCTATTTTCAGATTCGATGCACAGTTTACCTTTTCACACACAGACTCGAAAAGGAAACACAACGTTACCACATGTTGCAACCACAAACTAATCAGCCTTTATTTTTTATGACGGTCTTTGATCCAGTCTAATCTATAATGCAAAAACACCAGCGTAAACTCTGAGCGGCACTAATCGTAGTATTTCTGTGACGACAAAGTGAAAACATCCCGTTTCGCTCAAATCCTTTTCGAAGTATCAAATTGGACACTATACCACGCAGGTCATTAAAATGTATGGCGCCATCCTGGGAATCAGAGGATCATATCAGACACAGCTACCTCCTCTTTACATTATATTGCAAATGATGTTTTTCTCTCTGGTTCCCCGTTTTATTCTTTTCTCCCGTCGAGCGACTGTAGATAAAAATCAACTCTGGGGGAATAAAAGTGCAGCTGTAGAACTTCCTGTTTGTTGAACTTTTTTTTAATGCTTTAGTTCTCTGATCACAAAAAAAAGGTGCAAACTGAATGGTCAGCTGATTGGTAGTTGGGGGAATATTACACTTTAATGTCACAAAAATTAACAGCCACAGCGCTAATGGATAAATACATGAGGATTTATACAGCAGTTAACTTGAAAATGTCTGTTATTGTTTTCCTGCTAAATAGCCCACTGTTCCTAAATATCCCATTTAAAGCTCAGAGACGCACAGACCCAGTCACTGCTCTTCACTAAGTGCACACTTCAAAGATGGCCTTTATTTAAAATTGCTTTTCTGATACGCTGCCGTTGTTATTGTTGTTGCTAAGCCTTCAACCTTATGCCGTGTTATCTCACATTATTCCCCTGTGACTCCGATGGAGACACTGATGTGGATTATTGCTTCTGGGAAATCTCTCTCGCGTCTCCCATGAGGAGGGTTTTTTTTTTTTTTTTAATTTACATAAGCAGATTATACACAATGACTGGAAAATGGGGATGAAACAGGGAGTGGCTTCACTTCAGATGTGATGTATTGTAATACGTCCTAAAAATAATGACATTTTACAGACACTATAAAGGATAAAGATGGCTGCTGTTCAGCGCGTCTCTAAATGTCAGTGAAAAAGGCCAAACCCAAAACAAACTATCACACATATTTTGCAGACTCATTTGGAGGGATTAGCGGAAATCAGTCGTTTGCCTGTTTTAGACTTTTCCAAAAAAGCAAATGAAGGAACCCGTGAAACTTTTTGTTTATTATTATCTGCAGCAACAAACGAGCCCGGGGCCGAGAGCCATGGATAAAGGAAGGGCGACATGCGGGTGGTTTTTTAATGGTGGACAATATAAAAACTTTTCCCTTCAACGAGGACTTTTCATTGTTAACTTAGACTTCTCTCGTCTTCTTTACCTGCAGTGTGTTAATATTTTCTGTTCATGTTTCTTTTTCATGTTTGACTTAGAAAACACAACAGTAAAAACGCTCGTGGCGTTATTCCAGTCTCAACAGTACAAAGTACAAACTGCAGCAGCAACATTCTTACAAAATCTACAGCACATGACTGTACAACAGTTTCTAGCCTCGCTACACGGGTTGACTGCGAGTTTTGGCATCAGGATTATTACATTTTTCATAAGTCAAACTTTGAGTTTTGGACGAAGACATCGCTGACGAGACCCAGAACAGAAGCCTCAGGCAGTAACAGTTCACTTTCAGTTTATCCACAACTGACTGGAGTTGACCTTCTCTGTGAGGGCACGCCGCCAGTCGCGGCGAGGAAACTGCCAGAGTAGCTCCATCATTGTCTTGTTAAAACTCACTCGTTTACCCAGCCTCGCTGAAATGCAAATCTCTGTCTTTATTTTCACTGCATTCCACAAAAAGTTCCTAAAGCTGCTTTTACAGATATCAAATACTTTTCGCATAAGTTTTCTGCTGCACATTCGATTTGGATCTGGAGACTCGGGAGGCCCTTGATCTGCTGGCCTCATTGTCTAGTTCATAAAAGCAGCTTGAGACGACTTTTGCTCTGTAGCATGGAGCACCATCACGCGGGAGGTCCCATTAGAACATCGTGAATCGTGGCTATAAAGGGATGCAAAATTGTCTGCGGCAAAACTCAGGTCGGCTGTTAAAGTGCCCAGACTGAGCCAACAAAACACTGCTCCCATCGTTACACAGCCAGCACCAGTCTGGGCTGTTGACACAAGCCAGATTTGGTCTGAGGATTCATGCTGTTGACACCAGATTCTGACCATCTGTGTGCCTGAGCAGAAATTCAGATCCATCTGACCCGTCTACGTTTTGCCAGTTTTCATCTGTCCAGGTTTGGTGCAGCCTCATATTTCAGCTGTCGGCTGAGAGGAGCTGAGGCTGATGTTGTCTTCAGCTGGTTGTAACTCATCCGGTTTGACGTGTTGTACGCTGTGAGATGCTTCCCCGCTCGCCGCAGTCGTAAACACTGGTTATCGGAGTAACCACAGCCTTTTCTGTCAGCTCCAACCGCTTTGACCATCTTCCTCATCTCTCATCCCGTCTCAGCACTGCTGCTCACCGGATGTGTTGGATCAAACCGTTCCCCAGTCAAAGTCAATGAGATCCATCAGGAAGCCTCTGCTTTGCTTTGTTCCTGTTGTTGTTTTTGGGGTTTTGTGTTTGCTAGTTTCCTCCTCGCCCTTTTCCATGAAACCTCTTTGAAATGTGTGTTGAGAATTGCTCTGTATACAGCGCGTATTAATATTTATGGTAAAGTGCAGTTGCTACAGCTTGAAACATAAACCATCACTTTCAGGACTCCACACAGAGACTGGATATAAAAGCTGCTGAGAATGAATATGTGTTGTTTCACTAAATCAACTGCAGACCATGAATCTGTTGTCCTGCATCTTTAGTGACTCATATACACCAGACTCAATTAAGGCACGAGCACTGGGTTACACACACACACACACACACACAATGAAATACTTGTCGCACGAAACACAAGAGATGTTTTAAATTCATAATGTTTGTTTATATTACTGTTTGGTTTCATATTGAAGAAAAAGGGGCTGCGCTTACAACAAGTCATCACAGCACTATCACAATATGCTGAGTGAAAAACACAGGCAGGTTTAGTACAAGCAAAATAGTACTGAAACAGCACTGGATACATGCAGTATAAACGGCTACGGTAAATATGTTTTGCACATTTTGGGTTTAAGAAGTATAAGGTATAAAGTACAATGATCTGTGTGGTAAATGTACTTTGTCATATCACGCCGGTGGTTCATCAGGCCAGGAGGAGGTTCAGGAGGTGTTAATGGCGTTAATAAGTTACATCAGGTCCCACGCATTTGTGATCCACTTCCTGTTTTATGACTCAGGCGTCCAGACGCGACACAGCATGTGTTCACCGTGCTCCACAGGAGATCTCCTGAGATATCACTCAGCAGGATAATAGGCATCAAACCAAAAGGCCTTATCAGCCTCTTGCAGGTAGAGTCCCTTTAATTAACTCTGCCGGCCCTGAACACGGCGGGCTTTAAGACCCGGCAGAGACACAATAGTGAACATCTGTCGCCTGGTTCTCCTCTGTATGAATGCGCTTGGACTCCGGGTTGGAGGCAGTACACACGGGCAGCGGCGGGCAGGCTGCACCGGTGTGGATCCGGGCTGCGGGGACAGGGGACAGGGGACAGTGGACCATGAGAGAAAGTGGAGACGCACTGAGGCGCAGCACTGAGGCGCAGCGCTGAGCCAGGACAATGAAGACACCTACGGTAAAGGTTTCTGCCTTCTTCCCCCCGCAGGCAACTGTGTGCGCTGCGCGGAGTGCGCTCCTGACCGCCGCGCTCTCCACTGCGGGATCAGGAGATCAGCACCGTGGACAGCGCTCTATGGACCGTGGTCCAGCTGTGCGCGTTAAACAGCAGAGCGCGCGGGAAGAGGCGCGTGTCAGCGCACTGGCACACATCTGCGCCAAGTGGATATCATGTCAGCGCTTTAATATTAGTCCTGTGCGCGCGCGCTTTGACCCAATTTAAACAGCTGTAAAAAAAAAAATAAATAAAAAAAGAAGAATAGATTCAAACACGCACCGGTGCCACGGCTCAAGCCACAAGCGCCGGGATCCGCGTGTCGTCTCCGCGCGTAACGGACCGTGGATTGATCAGGCGGGGGCTCGTGACTGATCGATATATTGACTTACAAGGTCAAGATATCGATCTGAACTTTGACTTTCCTACGAGGAGTGGCACGCGCTCTAAACCAACTCCCCCCTGCAGATCTTTTCCTGAGCGCACGTGCACGTCCGCGGCGCGTGGAAATGAAGTGATCGTAAACGGATTGGCAGTTTGTCAATGTCATGAATAAGCCTGTGAGCCTTAGACTGAGACGTGTGTGTGTGTGTGTGTGTGTGTGTGTGTGTGTGTGTGTGTGTGAGTGAGAGAGAGAGAGGGAGAGAGATTGTATAGTTTTGGGAAGTTGTGTTTTATTATTGACAGCCCAGCTCAGGATGATGGTGACGATGATGATGATGATGATGATGATGATGATGATGATGATGGTGATGATGATGATGATGATGATGATGATGCTGATGATGGAGATGGTGGTGATGATGGTGATGATGATGATGATGATGATGATGATGGAGATGGTGGTGATGATGGTGATGATGATGATGATGATGATGATGATGGAGATGGTGGTGATGATGGTGATGATGATGATGATGATGACGATGATGATGATGATGATGATGATGGTGATGATGATGATGATGATGATGATGATGATGATGATGATGGAGATGGTGGTGATGATGGTGATGATGATGATGATGATGATGATGATGATGATGATGATGATGGTGATGGTGATGATGATGATGTTAATGATGTTGACGATGATGATGATGATGATGATGTTAATGATGATGACGATGATGGTGGTGATAATGATGATGTTAATGTTGACGACGATGATGATGATGATGAGCAGGCTGCATCTCATGTGTTATTAAGCTTTGAAGTCTCTCCAGTGCATCCGGACTAATTTGTCAGCATCTGCTTGTGTCTTTGCGTCAGCGCCATGGGGTAACCCTGCTTCTCCTGCTTCTCCTGTGCGCCAGCTTGTTCCTCGTGTACAACGGAAGCTTCAGCATCGCGTCTAGGGATGCTAACGACACGCACGTCCGACAGCATGAGCAGCTGCGGCGCCCTAGTGAAGCCCCCTCCAGGGTGACCAAGCCTCACCCCCCGGTCCTCCAGGGATACAGCAGCATCATCGACCATAAGGTAAACACATAAACAGATGCAGTGCCGCGTGTCTCCCATAACGTAGCCCACGTCTCCAGGTGCACCACATTGCCACATGAATTTATTTTTGTATTCACTTTATCCACCTGAAACTAATGCACCAGCTAATGAACACACTCCTCTCCTCCTGTCTAATGACCAGCAGTCATCTACCTCCACTGAGAGAGAGACTCCCCCCTGTCATTTATCACAATTTTCTCCAGCACGGCGTTGCACCACACTCAGTAGCCACCTGTCGTTACTAATAACAGCTCAGGCTATAAATGAAATCCTTGGCTGCATCCTTACCCTCTAATTGATAAACCCCAGAGACCTGCAGCGAGGTGAACCCTGACGTCACAGTAGGGGTCTATTGACTCCATCGATTTACCAAGCCAGCAGAAAACAATCAATGTGAGTACCGAGGAGCGAAGGCACTGCAAGTAAAGCAGCCCTAATCACCATGGAAAGACTTTTTTAGAAAGCATCATACGAAAAACAACAACAACAACAACAGCAGCGTGTTTCTTTGCAGGCAGTTTGGTTGATGACAGCTTGGTTGGTGGAGCGGTCTGCACCACTGACCCACATAATGGTTGCAACAGTTCCCCAGCAATTGGATTTAACATTTTTTCCAAATCAGTATCCGTTGAAGGTTTGGAAAGACGCACATGGGTAATGACCCTCTAACCTTAACCTTAACCTTCTGCACACACATGTCCTTCACCCCTCCTGCGAAAATAAAGACTGGGAGACGCGCAACACGGCTGTAAACAAATGCTGCAGCGGTTGTAGCTGTGATATGTCTTTGTATTGTGATGTTCCATCTCTATGTGTAGATGTTTTTACTCTGTGGTGGTGTTCGTATCGCTCATTGTAGCCATTTGATTGACCTTTCTAATATGAGAGATACGATCACGTCACGCAAACCACGAGTTCATGCCCACGGGCCTTTTCGCTGATGCAGTCTGGGTAGTGCGACACTGTGGATGACAGGCCGGTGCATCCTGCCGTCTATCTTTCAATGAAAGAGTCTGTTGGCAGCTGGGTAACAGGCTCTATATCATCCGATTATGTCACCTGATCATTTGCATATGAGTAATTTGACACCTTCCTCCTTGCTGTTTACGTGCTGGTGAGAAAAATAGGCACCTCGATCGTGTGCGACGGTTTTGTAAGTCGAGACGTTGTTCTTGAATGTCAGCGAAAAGTAGTTTGGTTTGGTAAATGAACTTTAGCTAAATTAACCACCGGGGGCTCACAAGAGTCACTTCATCTTGTGGCAAAGCGACGCGACGAGAGCAGGGCGACAGGCGGCGGGACGGTTATTCATTAGGAGAAATCCAACAACAAGTGTGGAAACATTATGCGCGCTGCTGACAACTGTGAAAAGTTCAGCCGCCGCCATTTTCACAGGAGACTTGTTGGCTGTGTCCGAAATCGCCCCCTAACCCCGATATAGTGCACTATATAGTGAGCACGCCATTTTGTAGTGGTGTCCGAAACCTTAGGGATCATAGCATGTCCACTATATAGTGCACTCAATGTATCCCACAATTCACCACGAAATGTAGTGAACATCCGATGGTCACGAACCAGAGCGAGATATCCCATCATGCATTGCCAGAAATTCTCTGGGCTGCGCGGAAGTGAAAATAGCGGACGGACGGGAGGGAAATATACATAAATATTATAAAATATAACAAAATACGACAATAAAAAGTACAGGAAAGTAATCAAAAGCCTCTAATTTAATAAAAATGCAGTGGTAAACAAACAAGTATTTTGTGAGACGACAATAATGTGGTACGTTTTAATTGTGCGACAGCGATGACGTAATTACCGGCGCCGAGAGTAGTGTCCGAAAGATTTTTCTGTTGAGCTCACTACATAGTGCACTACATTTATTTCCCCTATGTAGGGAGTAGGGAGTAGGGGCTAGGGGGCGATTTCGGACACAGCCGTTGTTTCACGTCCACGTATCGAGCTGGTGGGCGGAGCTGTGGCGTCTCCGTGAGAGTTCTGCATTTCTGTGCAGAATGAGGGTTGACTGGTAAAAGGGTTGAGTTAATTATGTTCTTTTAGCCCGTGTGATATTTCGACAGAAGTGCCGGCGACCATTTGTATGTGCAGGAGCGTGTGCTGTCCACGTCTCCATCAGCTCCAGGAGAACATCTGAGCCTTAACGGTCCAGTGGGGAAACGTATTATATCAATCAGAGTGCTCAGTGTGTTTACTATGGAAGAGCGGCTGCACAGTTTGGTACAAAGACGCCTTTTGTTAAGCGCAACGGATGATTCAAACCAACATTTCGAATGCGTTCAGCTTTGTTTTAACTTCCTCACTTGGATAATTGGTTCCAGCTGGAGACTTCCACCGGCTGTTTATCAGTCAGGTTGCATTAATGGACTTAAGAGCTGTGGGTAGTTGCTTTTCCCAGACCGCTGTCTTGTTTTGTTTTTTTTTTGTTTTTTTTTGTTGTTGTTGTGTTTAAAAATGAATGAGATTTTTATTGCGCCAACTGGTAACAGTGCGCACAATGCGGAACCATGATAATGAAAAGTCCTTTGCTTGATGTATGAAGGCGTCTGACGATGTGGACGATGTGGAGCCCTGGTCAGTGTGATGGATGTTAAGAAGCGTCTGACTCCAAACTACTGCGCAGCAGAGTCACGTAGTTCACTCAGAAGTCGAGCGAAGCGCAAATAAATGTAAAATGAGTCGGTCAAATTTTAATACAGCTGACGGAGCGCGCAGCAGCAGCGTCGTCTTTTTTTTTACTCTCCCTCTCTCCGTCTCCGTCTGAAATGCCAATATTCAGTGACCGTGTAGGTTTTGATTTTATGAGGATTTGTCTGTAATGCATCAGTAAACCCAGCTATGGACGGGAATTGATTTTTCTCCCACTGACGGGAGCAGCCGAGCATCGTAACTAAACCGCCAATTTATTTTTCTCTTGGCTATAAACTTATTGACATTTCGGTGACAGGGGACATCAATTAGGGCCGCGGCTTCACTGAACATCTTTTACGCTTCTTCAAACCTGCTATTATGTCACCCGTCACATTCTGCCACCGCCAGCTGCAATCGATACGACAGCATGTGTTAGTGCATAATGCAGAGCAGCCAGCAGACACTTTGCATTCGGTCTCCTCATCGTAGATTTGATATATCCTGCCTTCTCCTGCACTTCTGACTGATCCAGCCTTACTGGGGAAAAAAAAAAAAAAAGAATCTGTCACGGACATTTGTCTTCTTCATCACTGCCTGCTGACCTCTCTGCCATATTGATCTTTCTAAGATACCAGCCTGCTGGCACGCAGGGCGCAGCGCCGGCCAGCCTCTGACCGGTTTACTTTATCTCCCATCCAACTATTGAATTCTGCGCAACCCAGGAACTATCCTGAAGCCCATACATTTTCTACAGACTCTGGGCCAAGAGACTAAAAAAAGAAAAAAAAAATCACCATCATCAGTTTGAACCATCCACGTGAGGCTATAAACCACATTCACTCGACATAACATGCTATATTTATGCATCTGAAATCCATTAAGTCCAGTTCAACCCAGTGTTTTAAAAGTGGCATGTTTGATTTATGTCGAATTAAAGACGAGTGTGTTTCTCTCCGTGCGGCGGCACATTGTAAAGACTGTAAAGACTGTGAAGGATGTAAAGACTGTAAAGGATGTAAAGACTGTAAAGACTGTAAAGGATGTAAAGACTGTAAAGACTGTAAAGGATGTAAAGACTGTAAAGGATGTAAAGGGAAATGGACGAGATAAGGAAGCAAAGAAAAAAACACTAAGAGGTGGAGATGAGAAGGAAAGGAAAAGGGGATGGGTAAAGAGAATGAGAGAAGAGGATAAAACTAGGAGAAGGAAAGGATGGAGAGAAGGATAAAGAGAGAGGTTCAGGCTGAGAGAAGGAGACAAGTAGAGGAAGCAAGGAATGAAAGATAGTGAACGCCCAAAGGGCCTATTTCTCTCCCACTAATATCCTGCTTTGTATTTTCTTGTGCCTTGAGACATGTGAGACTGCACCTAAAGGACTATTCCACTAATTTAGTCCTTAGTCCCGCATAGGGATTTGAATAAATGTAGTAGAATTATGACCCACGATGCAGTTTGACCTCTGACAGTTACGTCTCGGGGAGAGAATTAAGTCTGTGCTTTACGCAGCTTTGGATCATGTGGAATACAGACGACAAAATAAAACCTGACTGTGGCAGAAGATGAAAAGTCACAGCATCTCCACAGTGAAAAAGTCAACGTCTTGGCGTCGAAGAAACCAGGAGATCATGCTTGATGGATCAGAGTCGCATAAAAAAGTGAAAATAAAAAATTCTAGAAAGCGCTGTGCAGCTGAGGACGAGTCCATATGAGTTGGCGGTGGAGATATCCAGAGAAGGTACGTTTCCACAAACGTCTGGAGTGGGTTGCTTTTCGACATCTCTGTGCTGGAGAGACTCCCTGACTTCACTGGAAGACACGAGCCAAGGAGAGCGACGCCATCTGTGCCACGGAGACATGACGAGGCATCCTGCTCGCAGCCGCCGCAGCCTCAGTGACAGCTGGAGGAGTGAGATGTTTAATATTTCATCCCAGACACACGCATCTTCTTTGGTTTTCTCCCAGCAACAAAGCCATTTTTCACCGTTCATTAGCACTTTGCCGCGCCGGCGGCCAGCTGGATGGCGAGAGCCAAAACTCCCCAATTAAGCCGTCACGGCCAAGGACTCTGCCGCCGTGTAATGCGAACTCACTGTGTTTGTGAAGTCTGCGGGGTTGTGTGTCCATGTGTAATCCACGGACGTGTGTGTGTGTGTGTGTGTGTGTGTGTTCGGTCTTTGTGTGTTATACCATTAGGAGTTTTTAAATTACGAAAACTGCGTGAACCATTACAGACAGATAACTGTAACACTATTTTTATTGCGGAGACCTTGTTAAAATGCTAAAAATGCTCCGGTTTGCCTGGAGAGAGGAGAATATTGGTTTTGTTATGCCACACTGGTCCCCACTTGGTGCATAGTCTTGGATTTCAACTTATCTCCTGTGCATTCTTCTCCCGGAAAACATAAAAGCGCTCCAGGCTCTGTCCAGCGCAGGCCTGGAAAGCAATTATGGACGGAGGAGGTTGGGGGGGGGGGGTATGGACGGAGGAGGGGGGGGGGGGGGGGGGGGGGTGCGTCTTGATAAGCAGTCCCCTGACGGAGTAATCTCACACTTGGTGGCTTTTGGGAATCACTGGGGAAGTCGTACATTTTCCACATAAAGGAAGTGGTGGGAAAACGTGAATGGTGATTTCACGCCTCTCTGTATTTTAACCTTTGGTGCCTGGTGACGCTGATGCCCACGCGGGGACCCCGCTTATTTGGCCCCCGGAGGCACCGGTGTGGGATCCGAAAAGGTTAAACCATGAAAAATGGATGACACCTTCCAGCACAACGCCTGGAGATCGATGACGGGCCGCGGCTGAGGCCGCCGTCCGCGTCACCGAGAGCGAATACAAAGAGACGGCTGAAAGGAAGCGTCGCAATAAAAACCCAATTCCTCTGCGTCTCCGTCCTCCGGCTCCTCTGAAGCACGAGGCCAGTCGCATTACTCAGCTCTTTAGGCGTGATTAATGAGCATGTCCTCCATGCTGGGAGAGAGGAATGATCATACTGTTATTTGTATTTTGGAGTAATCTCTCTCTGTATGCCGTGAGCACCCCCCCCAACCCCCCCCTCCAGCCACCCACGCACACACATAGATTAGAAACATATTGGATGCCAAGGTTAGTAATTATATAGGCCTCACCCTCGAAAACAATCTGCTTCTCGGCCAGAAATGGAGCGAAAGAGCAGAGTTGTACAAAAGTTGGGAAAGTTTTTTTTTTTTTTTTATGTAAAACACAAAGTGACAAAGCAAAAGTTGCAGGAGAAACCCGAACGTCAGAGACTCAAAGACAGAAACGGACTTCTGTAGCCTCGTGGTGTTTTGCTGACGTGACATTAAATCGTTGGCGGAACCTCGCCGTCCGCCTGCAGTCGAAACGCTCCCAATTACAGGGCGGACTTTGATGTATAACCCATCACCTCCCACCCAGTGAGAAGACAGCGTCATGGAAATTTCGGCGGAGGTTCTTTGGTCTCCACGCTGACAGGCCTGCTGATTACACTTCCACAGGAGTAAGCATTTTTTTCCCTGAAAGCACACAGGGCTTCGCCCGCCCTCTTCTCCTTCCTCTCAGCCGGTGTCTGTACATTAATTCAGGTTGTATCAGCGGCGGCATCTGTCTGAGAGCAGCGTTAACATGCCGCATCATCCAGCATCAACTCACACACACACACACACAAATGACAAATTAGGGGACCTTTACGTTAGCTCATCAAAACTTGTGGAGAACTGGTTGAGATGCTAAAGAGCATCGACGCCGATGTGAAGGCTGGCGTCAAACCATCAAAACTTTGGTTCGGTTCGATAAATAGTGTTATAAAAAAAAAACCCCAAAAAACAAACCGATCCTCTCCTGCCTCGTCGCGGCTGATGGACCACAGCCTGAAGACTGTGACTGACAGTTCCAGGGAGTAGAAGAGATGGTCCAAGTCTGACTTCCCTCTCTCCAACGAGAGAAGCCCATTACAAAAGACGACGTATATTTGTCTGTCACAAGACAAATATAGAAACAAAGGAAAGTAAACACATTCGAGTCAGTTATTTCAGGGCTGAACAACATTTCATATCAGACAGAGAATACTGCGGGGGCGTCAGTGTAGCTTGTTGTTGAGTCTTTTGCGTCGGCTCTGCTCCACCGATTTAACCTTTGTTGAGCAGATAACAGGTTCACTGAATCACAGCCTGACAGCTCCTTTGTCAATTCAGTGGATTCCTCTCTGAGATAATTGTTAAAAAAAAATAAAGCGCGTTTCATGTTTTGTTTTGTTTTTATGAGCCAGCACTTTCCCTCCTGGTGCGAAAACGGCTTCTCGAACTTTCTCTAATGATAAAAAAAATAATGGAGCGCCTCGTTTTCTAGTAGCAAAAGCGGTAGAAGTGATTTGCTTGTTAAAGATTCGCACCTGCGCTCGATCGTCTTTCGGATCGAGCCAGGAGAGATGAACTGTTTGTCCCGAAAAGCAAAGCGACTCGTTCAGACTTCGTCTGGAGCTTTCTGTCGGATAAACAAAGAGATGAGGTCGCTTTGGTTTGGCGGATTCCGTCCAAACACCATTATTTGAACACAACAACAAAACAAATACACCCCTCTCTCCAGTGGCCCTTCAAGTTCAACCCCTCCCCCAGCAATTATGGACATGCATCGCCAAGGCAACAGCACAGCGTCAAGTGGGTACTCTCATAGCAAACAGTATGAAGCTCGTCGTGTAAAGTGCCATCAAACTAATGACACTGGATCTGAGTTGTTTTGGATTGAAATCGCTTATTCCACCTTTAACAGAGACGTGAAAATACCCAAACGGCCTCCAGGTTAACGCCGTCAAACTAAAGTGACTTTACGACGTCAGAGCCGAGGGGTTTTGGTATAAAAACTGAATCACGGCCATTTTAACACAAAAGAAGGACGATGTAACGACAATAATACAACAAACAGATGTAGAGTCTGATGTCAGTGATGTAGAGGATCACAGAGTTGATAAGATTATGACGATTATCTGAGCGAAAGGTTTTCATTGGTTGTCCTCACAGCATTAATGTAATTTCCCGTCATTGTCTCATTACTATAGCAACAAACAAATTGACATCCAGAATTTGACCATTATCACAATAACAGCATTAAACTTTCATCTTATTTGTCGTTACTGGGCTTCAACCCCACATCTGTCTGTTTTCCCTGCAAACACCCGGGAGAATCCTCCTTAAACACTCATCTGCATTGTAAAACTGGTTTCTCCAAACACCGGATCGGCAACTTACATTAGATTTTCCATTTATCCACATCGTGTATCAGGAATCAGCTGCGTCCAAATCAAACAGGGGACGTACAAAACAAGCCTCCACAAAAACAAATCTCATTCTAACAGAGGTAAGAATGTAAAAAATTCACCTGGAGTTTTTTCCAGTGCGTCTAATGTTTTATCCTTGTACATGAGCCGGGCGGCTCCGGGCTCATTAGCTGATAAAATAGTGTGGGAGCAGCTCCCTGACAGGAAGCTGATAGCTCGCGTGTACGCATTATTTGTGCCTTTATGAATTCCAGCCAGACGAATACACACAGGATGAGACTAATTAGCCCAGTGTGTGTGGAGGAGGCTTTATCAAAGACCTAAACCTGCGTATGATCCAGACACACACACACACACACACACACACACACACACACACGCACACACACACACACACACACACACACAGCAGCTCTCAGCCATGTACTTAAGGTTTCAAAAGTGACTCATGTCACTGTTGTGTTATTGGAGTTGACATTCACTGTCAATGCATCAACGTGTGAGCAGCAGGTTGTTGTTGTTGTTGTTGTTGTTGTTGTTGTTTTAGATGTTATGTACAGTTGGGTTTTTCCAGTTGCGTCTCGAGGGCTCGCTGGCTGCAGAAAGGTCACAAAACAAATCCAAAGAGTCGCCAGATGATTCACGCTTTAATGCATAAATCTGCATGTATTTACTTTCTTTCTGTTTGGACTTTTTTGAAATGTCAGATACTTTTGCCTGTTTTTTTTTTTGTTTTTGTTTTTTTTTACTTAATCAAACAAATCCATTACAGACGTTCGCAGAGTCAAACAGCAAATGGCATCAAACTACTGGTGCAAGAAGAATTCAACATAATGAAAAGAGCATAAACCGAAGCTTAAACAAACCATATGTGGCGTGTTGCTTTGTTTCGTGTATTATGGATGACGATGCACCACTTCATCTTTCAGCTTCATTTCCAAATTGTTGCTTTTTTGTGCAGAAGAGGGGGAGTTTTGCTGTGGAACTGTCAGGCCGATATAAAGAGAGGACCCAGGAGCAGAGACTTGATTCAC
>JAFBJQ010003820.1:0-20278 GCA_016785345.1 Trinectes maculatus | reverse complement strand
ATACAAAGAAACACACATATGCACAGAGACACACCTTCTCTATGGTAGATCTCGTGGACTACCCTTGCACACACATAAATTCTGAAAATTTTTATTCAGCAACTTCCAGAATATAACAAATACTTATCCTTGTATCCTTATATTTGGATACCTCAAGTTTTTCGGAATCGACTGACACTGTCTCCAGAGGTGCCCTAACCCTGCCAGATAAAACAGAACTTGGTGGTCTCTGTAGGTGGGACAGAGTCTATAGCTGATCCCACCAGGATCCGATCCAACACAGGTCTCCCTTCATTTAAGTCAAAGGCCTGATCCTCAGTTTTTAATTCTCATCTAACTATATGAGTAAAGAATAAGTCTACACTTTCTTGGATGATAAGGCGAACTGCTAAAACAAAAACATTGTTGTCAGCACTTCATACCCAAGCAGCTCAAAAGGGAGCCAAACATATTCTACAGGATTCCACTTCACCACTTTCACACTTTTACTCTTACTTTTATCAAAAGAACACAATAAAGCTACCATATAAAAATCAGCTACAAACTCTTTTACTTCACTGCGACTCACTTCTCTTCATTTTTCTGCTCAGTCAAGAAAAGGTAAAAGTACGTTTTTATGTACATTTATGAAATATTTATAATATATATATGTATAATATATATAATAGTGGTTTCACTGGAACAGTGTTTGGCCAGTGTATGTTTTTAGCACTACCTATGCATTCAGCATGTCTGTAAATATTTGCCGGGCATTGTTACACTGGTCTATTACCGCGACCTTGTTTCCAGTTTCAGGGATAATTTGTTTTACTTCCTGATATGCTTCCTGATATGCTTCCATGAGCAGCTGCTTCTCAGAAGGGGAGAAATAAGAAGCACAGTTTTTCTCCATCTCTTCATCAGCGAATCTGTGGTCAACCTTTCGGTCTTGCTTGTGAAAATGTGGACGAGCAATTATCAGGATTATTTACAACTTGACCTGGCCATAGTGAAACCCAGAAATTCAGGAAGCACTAACTATGTTATGGTTCTGTTAGTTTTTATGGGTTATTTGAGTTTGTAATGTTTGGATTATGCTTTCTGCTTTCACTTCCCCTCCTTTTTTTGTTTTTTTTCTGTTCAGAGTAAGTGGCAGGGGGCGTGGCTGGCATTCCCCATGGCAGCTGACGAGGCACACCTGTTTCCATTCAACTCATCAACCCCTCCAAAAATAGACCGTCTTCACTCCACTACTCTGCCAGAGAATTCCGTCCTGTGGTATTTTGTCTAGCCGATATTACTTGAAAACACTTTTGTGATTTTTTATGTCATTTTATGTACGTTTCGATCTGTTCAGATCTCCTGCTGCCTCGTCTGTGGCCCCAACCTTTTGGTTAGTGGACAACCCAAACTTCTATACTGTGCACAAGCATTATGTGATGTATAATATTGTAGTGATAAAATTATATGACATGCTACATGTGATGTCATGCGATGATGTTATGTTTCAAAAACAAAAGCCCTATCACTTAAAACGATCTACACCAGAGTGACCATAGAGTCTTGTAACCCTGTGGTTATATATTATGATTTACTGGCACTTTGGCTGTAGACCTCCAAGGTGGGACCAGATGTGGCCACTGAGTGATTCATCATGTCACTGCGAAGCTTTTATTGTGGTGTCACGGTGGTTATTATTTGTTGTGATGTCACACTGTTGTTCACCATATGTCACTCCCTGGAGAATTGAAGCTCTCCCCTGATTAGCTGAACAGCTTGTTGGCCACCAGGCCATGAGGTTGAATGACCTCTCAGGGTGAACACAGGGGCATTTAATTTGCTTGATGGAATAACGTGGTCACACTTATGTGTGAGAGTGAGTATTATGTGTGTGTATGTGCATACCGTAATTAAAATTGACTGCCTGATTTTAGTGTTTAATCTGTAATACAGAGTTAAAAGGCTGGTTATACATAAAGAGAAGTAGTTTGCCTCTCATTGTCTCCATGCCTCCCATGTATCTCTGCAGCATATGGAGCTGTTAGATCTGAACGTCTCTTTTTATCATGCAGTGTTTCATGTTCTCACAGACTACACTGTGCCACTTCAACATTTATCATTTGTTAATGCACACCCATAAAAACTAGCGCTGCCTCCATTACCAATTACAGCAATTGCATGTGATGAAATTTTTGCGGACACACATGACAGGGGATTTTGTGTGTGTAAGTATGTGCAGGTGTGTGTGGTACTGGTTACTGCTATTTAGGATTGGCCACACAACATTGTGGCCTCAACATTACCAGTCCCTTCCATCAGTGCATCTAACACCACACAGCACACACCACAGAAACTCACAGCGCTACACAAGCTCTGCACCCTATCAACCCTGCAACACCTTTTGTTTCCTTCCAGTATCAACATTTTCTATGGGATACTATACAACAAAATACTCCCACATTCGTTTGAATGAATTTGCGCACAAAGTAAGTAAGTAAGTAAGTAATTGTCCTGACAAATCCATTAGAGACCATGTTGCACACTCCTAATGAAACCCTAACCCCAATGAATGTCTTACAAGCAAAGGTTCATTTTTGAGTAAACATTCTAATGAACAAGGATTCAACCACAGGTGAGTCTGTGGTGACTTATTCCAACAGACAGAACTTGCGTGCTTACTTTTCACAGTACAATGGGGTGCATGCACACACACACACAGTTTTCATCCATTTCATCCCACTACAATGTTTCATACATTACTTTATGTGTATAGGGTTTATATTCCTGTTGTATTCTTTTACGCATTTATTTAATGTCGATGAAAGTTATCAAAAAGCATCAATTAAATAAGCAAACACACATTATAACATTATACTTAATTGACATAACAGCCTGAAACTGATTTGCAAGGTTTGTTATTTAGCATTTTTCCTGGGACCAACATTAAGTGAAAGTTATATGGCAGACAATAAGACAGGTATTATGGGAGGATGACTCATCTCCTAATGCTGCAACTGCTTAAGTTGCACCTTGGGGACTTCTACAGTGTTCCATCCTCTTTAACCTGTTATTAAAGCCATGTTTGAGCTAAATGCATCCTCTCAACTCAGCTTGAAGTGTAGGTCTTATCGTAAATGTCCTTTGTTAAGGACCATTAAAAACATAAATATTGAATGTATAATATTACATTAGTTTTCAAATTGAAAACACTGAATGAAACTAAAACAATAAGCCATAGTTTTTTAATCACAGAATCAAGTTTGTAACTGTATGTGATTACTCTGCAATTGTCCTCTCAACTTATCTTGTTGCATTTATGTTCTTCTCGCCACTGTTGTATCTGCTGCTATTGGTCATTTGCGATATCCTGCAAGTATTTGCAGTAATGCACTAATTGCTTAGAGTGTATTATTTGTAGAGTGTACATGAACACATATGATATCTCTATTTTCATTTTTAGTAAGGTGGGAGAGAAACAAAACATCAGTTTTCTCCTGCATGTCCTGGGCATCCAGGGAAGTGACAGTTAAGAATCTTTGAATCAACATACATAGGTTCATGTGAGAATCAGTTTGCCTTTAGACAAAAGTTTTAAAGACCCCTTTAAAGGAATAATCTCAAATCCACAAAGTGTTGTGACATCACAAAAGCATTAATTGGCGAGAGGGATTAGAACCATGTGGAGCTACATAGTGATGCCTACTGCTTTACAATAAGCCCAACTAAATACTTATCATCAGCAGCATCATCATCCCTGTAATGTCCCCAAGGAGGGATGGGAAGGCTCTCGGCGGTAAATAAGCCCTACCTCCCCTGTCTGTCTGCCTGCCTGTCTGTCTGCCTGTCTGTCTGTCAGTGTGCCAGACCTCTCCACCAGCGGAGCCGCGTCATAATGACTGTCAGATCGGTGAAGCCTGACGTTTCGTCCATCCACTAGCTGATTTCTCCAGGATCGCGGCGTGGAACTGGGGTCACACAGACACACACACACACACACACACGCTGCCCCTTACATAAAGAGACTGCGTCTGCACCCTCTGACACATTTACTCAGGGCTGCTTCCTTCCGTGTGGGGACCGGGGTGGTGAGGGAGCGCTGAGTGTTGCGGACAGAGAGGGAACAAAAGGCAGCCGGACAGAGCGGTGAATGCAGCGGGAGGCAGACAGGGTGTCTGCGGGGCGCACAGCGGCGCCGCTGGACCGGCCGTGAACGCACCACGTCTTCTTCAACCCGCCGCTCTCTTCCAACACGCTCCAACATGATGCTCCTCGGAACTGTTCTTCTTCTCCTCTTCTCAGGTGCGTCCAGAAGTGTCCCTGATTATGCTACAGGTTTTATTTGATAGTGGAACTAGTTCTTCAACTCCTGACTGAAACTGATGAGAGAGTTCTCACATTTTGCCTTAAAGAGCAACATTTATTTCTTCCTGCCTGTTTCTACTGTGTGCTGCTCCGATGTGCAGGATGGAAAGATGTGTTTCTCCCCCCCAACTTTTCTGATACTGTAAATACGTGCCTGTGCTCTCACAGTAAAGATCAGCAAGTGTGATGTGTGTGTGAAACACTCAGTTGCCATTTGTTTTATGCTGTTAGTTCAGATTCAGATAGACTAGGCAACGCCCTGTCAGCTCCAAGTCCTGGACCAACTCTGACATGATGACACAGATGATGAGCTGATCTGTTTTACTGTTTGAAATCCAGCAGGACAACAAGTTGCCTTTTTGATCGACAGAAGCTCAAAATACAATTTCTAACTCTAAGACATTAGACGTGGCAGAATGTCTTGATTTGAAACCTTGCCGTTAGAACTTTAAACCTTTGTTTAAAGCCTTAGTCTGCTCTCGCCATCACGATGCTGAATCACTTAAACTTGGGTGTATTGAAGCAGTTCTTCCCGCAGGCAACTAAGAGCTTTGGCCATAAAATCGATTCATATTGTATATATGAGTTTTACGAATTTATAAATGAATTTAAAATTATTTTCCTCAGCTGTATCTTCATATGATATACCTTTACTGGTGTCTGTACAGAGTTGGTCAGGCTTTTTCTTGGTTATGGTAACCGTAGGGTGACATTTCCTTCAGTCTCTTTACAGTTAGTGTTCATATACTGCAGAATGGCTGTAGATGTTCTTTTAGATCTATGGTAGACCTTTTTTAGTTGTTTTTTGTTTCATCTATTGTTTTCTATTGATGGCTAGTCAATCAATCAATCAAGTTTTATTTGCACAGCCCATGTTCACAATTCTCAATTTGCCTTAGGGCCTAACAATCGATACAAGGTGCAACACCCTCTGACCTACACCCGCAGCAAGGCTGTGGAACAAAACACAGAAACATCAGGGAGAGTCACAGTGAGAGATCCCTCCAGGATGGACTGAAGTGCAAAAGTAGATGCTGCATATAAGGCAAACATCAACAGTATTGCAATATTTAAAGAGAGAGAGAGAGAGAGAGAGAGAGAGAGAGAGAGAGAGAGAGAGAGAGAGAGAGAGAGAGAGAGAGAGAGAGCGTTTTTGAGATCGCAGAACAAGGAAGCACTGTGAGTCTGGTTAGTATGAGAAGAAAATATATAAATGAAGTGATGCTATTTATTGTAACAACATTGATATGTTGTCAAAACCTTATTGATACAGTGCTATTGCTACAACTGCTACAACAAATATTAATATTAATATTAATATTAATAACCACTACTGCTATATAATAATAACAACAATAAGAATATAATTAACAGGCAGTTTTAAGATGGTGTGAGATGCTTTAGTTTCTTTCGTACATATATTTACACAAACTGCACTGACAATGAGCACAGTAGAAATCTGAGATTAGCAACTCAATCAAGCACCCAGAAATCCGGATATGTTTGAAATCACACATGAAAACAAGAGAGATCCTTTTTTAAAAAGAATTTGTAGAGCTGAGCATGCTTGTGTTGCCACTCATTCGGCTTTCAACCATTGCCATGTGAATTATATTGTCGGGGCTGAGTGTGAGTGTATCCGCTTTAGAGATTACCTTGTTAAGGTCCCTTCTTATTTTCTTTGTTTGGTTTGTATAATGGTGGTTCCACAGTCTGTCTAGAAGGAAAAGGGGCTCTTAACAGTACAAGGCAGTCTTTGTTTATGAGAGAGTTCTCACATTTTGCCTTAAAGAGCAACATTTATTTCTTCCTGCCTGTTTCTACTGTGTGCTGCTCCGATGTGCAGGATGGAAAGATGTGTTTCTCCCCCCCAACTTTTCTGATACTGAAAAACGTGCCTGTGCTCTCACAGTAAAGATCAGCAAGGGTGATGTGTGTGTGAAACACTCAGTTGCCATTTGTTTTATGCTGTTAGTTCAGATTCAGATAGACTAGGAAACGCCCTGTCCGCTCCAAGTCCTGGACCAACTCTGACATGATGACACATTGAGCCTGGGTACAGAACCCTCAGGAACACATGGCTGATCTGTTTTACTGCAGCACAATGCACAAACTCCTGGAGTGCCTGAGTGTTGTTGTGCCTTGGGATGTATATAGCACCATTGTGGTTTATGGTAAGGTGTAACAACAAGTTAGTCGAATTACATTGCAGAGAAGTGTAAACACAAGGGAAGATTCTGCATAGAAAAGTGAACTCAAGTTAAGGTCCAATGGACTGTAGTTCATTATTAGATATACGGGGGGGACGGTCACGAGTTACGTCATTTTCGTGGTTAAGTTTCTTTCGTACATATATTTACACAAACTGCACTGACAATGAGCACAGTAGAAATCTGAGATTAGCAACTCAATCAAGCACCCAGAAATCCGGATATGTTTGAAATCACACATGAAAACAAGAGAGATCCTTTTTTAAAAAGAATTTGTAGAGCTGAGCATGCTTGTGTTGCCACTCATTCGGCTTTCAACCATTGCCATGTGAATTATATTGTCGGGGCTGAGTGTGAGTGTATCCGCTTTAGAGATTACCTTGTTAAGGTCCCTTCTTATTTTCTTTGTTTGGTTTGTATAATGGTGGTTCCACAGTCTGTCTAGAAGGAAAAGGGGCTCTTAACAGTACAAGGCAGTCTTTGTTTATGAGAGAGTTCTCACATTTTGCCTTAAAGAGCAACATTTATTTCTTCCTGCCTGTTTCTACTGTGTGCTGCTCCGATGTGCAGGATGGAAAGATGTGTTTCTCCCCCCCAACTTTCTGATACTGTAAAAACGTGCCTGTGCTCTCACAGTAAAGATCAGCAAGTGTGATGTGTGTGTGAAACACTCAGTTGCCATTTGTTTTATGCTGTTAGATCAGATTCAGATAGACTAGGAAACGCCCTGTCCGCTCCAAGTCCTGGACCAACTCTGACATGATGACACAGATGATGAGCCTGGGTACAGAACCCTCAGGAACACATGGCTGATCTGTTTTACTGCAGCACAATGCACAAACTCCTGGAGTGCATGAGTGTTGTTGTGCCTTGGGATGTATATAGCACCATTGTGGTTTATGGTAAGGTGTAACAACAAGTTAGTCGAATTACATTGCAGAGAAGTGTAAACACAAGGGAAGATTCTGCATAAAAAAGTGAACTCAAGTTAAGGTCCAATGGACTGTAGTTCATTATTAGATATACAGGGGGTCCTCGAGTTACGACGGTCACGAGTTGCGTCGTTTTCGTGGTTACGACACATCTCCCGTGAACTTCCTTGTTTCGGCTTAAGCGGTTTGCCCCGTAAATATGTACAGACTTCGCACGGGAACTAGTTGGTGAGCGCTCTCTCTGTCTCTCAGCGCGCCTGCCGGCTCTCCAGCACCTCCACAGCACAGCTATAGGCTACTCTGCCTTGTGTTTACTTATGTGAAATGGCCGGCTGGCGGGGGGGTGCAGCGGCAGCCGGTAAGGAGATGCACACGGACACAGATGGGTTCGGGATCGTGGCAATACCGTAGGTTTATTCACAACACAGGGTCTACACGGTTGATAACAGAAATCTAAAGGAAATGCTCATTAATGAATGTATGTTCCGACTTACGTCGAAATTCGGTTACAACACATTCTCAGGAACGGATCTCCGTCGTAACTCGAGGACCCCCTGTATTATTACACAGTAAGACAGTAAGGGTGAGTCCAGGCACATGAGAAGGTTTACTAAATCAGGACCATTGAACAGTGATGTTGCATGCATAGGTGAGCATATTCATTTTAATGGTGTAGTCAGGGTGAAAATTAGGAGAAAAAAATAATTAGAGTTTAAAATCTATGTGTTGCTCTTTCTTCATTTGTCTGATTCTTAGAACCTGAGAATGTAAACAATTGCGGTAATTGACGTTAAATGCTTTTCATAGCTTAAATCTGACTTTAAGACAAAAGCACTGGTGCGTTAGCTGACAGTGAATACAGTAGAACATGGAATCTAACAGGATGTTTCCAGATGTTTCCAAATGCTTTTGCTTGCTCTAACACATTGATTTAAATTAACAGTGACATCTACAAAATGCTTTTATTTGTACAAATAATTTAAAGTGTTCATTTGTCGACATGATATTAGTTACAGATGTGTTCTTACTTTAATTAAATCAGTTTTTGTGTTATAGCAGTAGTACACTGGAAATTATATTCCATCTCACACTGCACATTTATCCAACAGTTTATTACAATATTTACTGAGGATGTCATCCTGGAATTGTTGATGTCTAGGCTTACTAGCAATATATTAGAAATATATTTCTAATTTACAATTGTATTCCTGTCACTTCTTTTATTCATGCATTGCTTTTAATCATATGTTTTTAGATACACACCATTTAAATGTTCAGATTACCTGAGCCATTTAACAGCCGTCCCAGGTACAAACAGCGGTGGTTGATGTCAGGTGGATGTGAGTGTGGTCTGTGCTACAGCATGGCCTCACTGTGTTCATTAGCCATGTAAATGATTGTCCAGCCTCAGTTTCACACCACCACCACCTCCCCCTTCTCTCTCTTTCCCTTCTGGCATTCCGTCAGGGTCTGATTTTTCTTTTCTTTTTTTCAGTTTAAATCTAAATCCCCCCTCAGAGTCAGTGGTGCATCTGAATAAAATGTTCAAATCAGTCAATGAGGAAGTGCAATCAACCGACGCTGGTGTGCAAACACATTTGAAATAGTGGTCGTTGACGTCTTATCGGTGCTCAGGCAGGTGTGTTTGTGTGTATTTTTAGGGGTAAGAGGGTGTGTGACTGGGCTCATTTGGTGTAGATACATACCAAAGACGTATACTTATCACACAGTACATGTACCTTTCCAGCAGTTTACTCAACCAGCCTCTGACTGGATATTATTTTTTTGCATATTATTTTCTGTCAAAGTAACAACAGGTCTGACTATTAAATATGTTTGTCTAAATATGATCCTCTAATTGTTTGGAATAAGACAGGGTTCTTTGTGTCACATATTTACATGCACTAATTTGAGTTTAGCAGCATCTGACTCACATATCTATGAAAGCAAACCAGATTTGCTGCGATTTTCATTGTTACAAAAAATCTTAAAATCTTAATCTTAAAATTCAATTACTTATAACTTATTTATGCCTATTTGTGACTATTTAACAGTATAGATAATTACTTGAAACAAAATATCTTTTGTTGTTATGACTGCACTATTCCATCAAGGGAATTATTTATGTGTATTTAAACCCACAGTATTGAGAATGAATGATGTAGTACAGCTGGAAAGTCTGAGTGAAAAGAAAAGATGAAAACATGATCAGTTAAAAATAAATCTAACTGTCAAACACACGTAACCCATGTCACAACAACTGTCTAAACTAATTTCTACATTTTGTTTATAGCTCTTCAGCCGATGATCCCCTTGACAACTGTACATCATTCATTTAATAACATACATTTTAAGGGAAAAACTCTAAAAGCTCTTTATGCTGATTATGTTTGCTGTACTGCTAATGATTATTTTTATTGTTTTTTATAAGACATATTAGAACTGTTCTATGAGCTACACTGGCCCTTGTAAAAATTTGTCAATTGATGATCTTGAGTACCACAAAATGTAGGGTTTTGTAATTTCTTTCTTTCTTTTTTATTTTTTATGAAATAAAAAAGAAACAATTTCTAGGTGCATTCCACTATTTTGCAGCACATCACATTCTGACCCAGTTATTGCCTCTTACAATCAGCAAGGGGGAGCTAGGGACCTACTCTAACCTAGTATTTCACAGCTCATCTGAATAACTGCAAGTAACAGTTTAGCCAATCATGAAGCTGCTACAATACTGCTTACTGACAATGTAGAATGTAGAAATCCATCCCAGCCCACTGTAGATCACAGGAAAAAAAAAAAATATATATATTACTGGCGATTCAACAGCATTGTAGGGGTGTGTGCTGTGAACAACAGGAGTCCTTCCCTTGGGCAAAGATATAGACAAAATGTAAGGAAGACAGAAGGGGGGGGGGGGGGGGGTTTTTTTTTTGGGGGGGGGGGGGGGGGGGGGATTATTTTTATTGACATCCAGTAACAGATGACTTTTATGAACAGCAATACTTGTATTGATTTCATTAAAACGCAGTAAGAACACATCTGTAACTAATATAGTGTAGACAAACACTTTAATTTATTTGTACAAATAATAGCATTTTGTAAATGTCAGTGTTAATTTAAATCCATGTGTTAGATCATCCTGTTAGATTCCATGTTCTACTGTATTCACTGCCAGATGACTCACCAGTGCTTGTGTCTTGTTTTGGTCATAAAGTCAGATTTATAAGTGTAGAAAATGCTAATAGCAGAAGTGACCATCCCAGGTCAAAAGGGAGACTTCAAGTATACTAAGTATATGAGGTGATTGAACCTGGTGTCCTACATCACATATAATGAAAAATGAGCAACATATGCATACTGCATTCACCTGGTTCCATCTCATCTGGGAGCAGGTGTGTGTGTGTGTGTGTGTTTCTGTAAGATTATATACAATTTGTGTGTGTGTGGGGGTGGGCGTGAGAGAGAGGGAGAGACGGGGAGAGGGAGAGAGAGATACAGTCGTCAAAAGATTGATGTATCCAAGGGGACATTTGGAGGTCTTCTGTGTGTTTTGTTGATAACTGGGATTTGGAACTCAAACACAGAAGTGACAGATGGTGTGTTGGCTTCAGTTTCCTTGGCTGTGTGAATATGTGCCCATATTATATGTGTGAACAAGAATTTGATTGAGCCCTTACTAAATTTATTGCACGACATCAGTCAGTGGTCCCTGAAGGTACCGCTGCTCTCCGCGGGCAGAGCCTGAACCGATCCTTGGTCATCTGTGGCCTGACCTCCTGCCCATCTGCTATCATAATGACAGCTGGGTCAAACTGGCTCCAGATCTGTGGCTGGACACACAATCCTCAGTTAGTCTCCTGACTGCCCTCAAGATCACCCTTCAAATCCCACATATGCCTGAACTCACACGCAAATGTTTTTTCATCTTGTCTACTTCTTTGTCAAATACTGAAAACTCGAATGATACGTACCAGTGGCTTGGGGTTTAAATCACGGTAAATCATTCATATGTAAGAAGGACACAATCAAATAATGTATTATTTAAGCAAGAAACAAAGTAGAGAACTTCATGCGAATTAAATGTGCATGTTATTTGCACTTCTCATCACAGTGGTGCAGCAGTCAGCTGTGTTCTGATAAAACAGTATACAATTTATTCAAATGAGTCGAGGTAGTGAGCCTGTGTCATATATAATAAAATTGATATTACCGTACGGATTGCCTGCAGATGTCCTCTGGGCTGTAAACAAATCCAGCAGGTTTTATTTCAACTGTGGCACATTATGTGAAATACACTACAAAAATTTATATTTTTAATAATTACCTTACTGGCTCAGTAATATTTATCTATTATACAGTAATCAATTGATCAAGTGCATCATTATACCAAGATAACTGTATCCTCAGGCAGTTACAGTAGATTGATGTCTGCATCACACTTGAAAAGCAGCTATTAATTGATTATCTGTTCTTCACACACAATATATGCTGAAAGAATTATACAGGAGAATGCTATTTGATTTCCTATTTTCAAAAGTATATGTACAATGTACATTTTACAGATTTGTATTTAAATTTTTCTTCACATTAACAAGTTTTGATTTCTTGTGCAAAATAATTCGACAGGGTTACAATTGTTGATTTAGAACTACAACTTCTTTGTGAACATGACTTTAAGGTAAACTCACTTTGATCCTAATTTGAGACATTGCATTAATGAAAACTTCTCCTAGTTCAGAAGTATGCAGTATTCTGACTTGTGAATCTTCGAATCAAGTTATGGAAGGGTGGTTAGAAGGTCCCACCTTAAGCCAGCTTCTGTGGTTCCTGCAGTTCTCAGATTTGCATAAAGTAGATTCCAGATAGCCAAAGAAGGAGATGAATGGAGACAAGAATATGATTTTAACTTTTGAGCAAATACTAGAAAGTTGTGTGTGTAATCAATTTCTTTGTTGTGAATGGTGTCCTTGTTATGTCAGTGGGTGGTAGGAATGAGCTGTTAACTCAGTAAGAAGTGGCGTTAGTGAGTTTCGAGCTGCTCTGGCTCATAAAGCAAATTACTGCTGAAAAGTAATTGAGCCACTACATTCACTTAATGCACTTTAAAACTCTCTCCAGATCAGTAACAATGCATAACCTTTCTGAAATAGCCCAAAACTCCCACAGTAACATTATAGAAAAGTAGCATTGCTGCCATGACTGCAGTTAAAAGAATAAAAAAGAAAGTAACAATTTGTCAGCTGTTTATTGGGACTCTCCATGTGCTATTTCCTTGCACTGACTCGTTATCCAGCAGTTCACTGACACGACGATCATTTTCAATGTTTTTGTATGTAAAATCTTTGTCTGTGAATTTAGTTACATTACATGTTTTAATGCTTTAGCTTGAGATTTTAATGCAATTTTATTATTTTAATATTTTACACACAATACTACTTACACTCTGTCCTGTTTACATTGCATATAATTGCCTTTAAAAAAAGCTATTTTTGTGTTTATAATGCCACAATGTGCATTTACTTTCTACTGCAAACTTCCCATTTGGGAACTAGTATTGAAATAGCTATATATAAATATATATTTTTGTTCATTTTTCTGTGTGATCTAATTGGACTGATCTGCATTTTCTGGCTCTTTATGTGCAAACCCAAGTTAGTTATGCAAAAGTCCTCCCTGTCATGTTTTCGAGACATGTCCCAGCAAGCAGGGAACCCTTTATTTGATGGGAAAATGTATTTTATTTTCCCATCCTCCAAAAATCAGATGTTTTTCTGGATGACTTGACAACAGCCTCAGAAGCAAATCGTTGCATCACCAGGCAGGTGTGCTTGGCTGGTTGTCTGTCATTAACTGAGCCATCGGCTGAATCCACAGCATACACGTCATTGTGTCTTAATTTCCCATGTCACTTCTCTGTGATTGTTGTTTTCATCCAAATCAATCCACCCGTTCTGCACTCAGTTTCATGTTGGGCCTCATGACATAATTCCCAAAGGTTCCCAAAGGTGTAGGAACTGGTGAAATTAGCAGACTTTAAACTTTTACTTACCCAAAGCAAGTAAAAACTAACTAAACTAAACACTCATATCTTTAAACCTATAATGCATCTAAGAAAACAAACATTGACTTTATTACTACTTAGCTAGTAACTATTTTATTAACTATTTTCACGCAATAACACAAGATGTTATACAGTTGTGGTAATAGCTGGCAACCAGCAGGCTAGTCACGAGTCGAGTCACACTCTTTGTGTGTGTGTGTTGTGTTTCAGCACACACACAGAGTGTCAAAAACATGGCAAAAACATGGTGGGTAACACGATGTGTTACCCACCATGTACCTGACCTGAGCTTGAGCCACAGGGAGCTGCAAACATCCAGGAATGCTGGGTCTAAAGTGGAAATGTTTTGGAGGAACTAAAGTGAATTTGTTTGCAAAATGTGACGATGTGATGCTTGTTGACGAGCTGGGACAGCCTCTGGCAGACAGGCTGTCAGAGTCAAGGCAGTGAAGAAGAGCAGTTCGGCTGATGTGTGGAAAAATGTGAACTGTTGTAGGGTTTTGGGATGTAGTGCTCAACAGAGGATGTTTGCCCCCCCCCCACACACACACACGCACACACGCACATTATATGTATATGGTTAGGCTTTCATCAGCACACTGTATTCAATTTACATACTGATCCAACATTGAATGTTAAGCTGTTTATGCTATCTCAGCCACTTTATTCTGACAGTAAGATTGGTGTGTGGAAGTCTGTGTGTCTGCTTTACACAGATTGCGTTGCCCCCTCTGCCCCTACTGCTGCGGTTCTTCAGTATTGTGTTCTGGTAATAATGATGGGGTCTGTGCCTCCCAGTCTCTCTCCCAGCAGGACACACACATAAAAGGATCCTTCTCTGTCTGGCTGTGTTGTTTTTTTCCGCAACTGTGTGTGTGAATGAGTAAGTGAGTGTTTTCACCTCATATTGTAGGCATGTCTCACCCATTAACCCCATGATGTATTAATTTATTTTAAAACATATTTTAAAAATGTGTTAATTGTGTTTTTGCTTTCAAGATGATGCTAGATTAAGTGAAGATTATTAATTTGACTATAGAACATAGAATAGATTATTTATTATCATTATATATATTAATATTTAATTAAATTTCGGTGACACCAGGTATAAACCATGGTAAAAAAGGTTCCGAGGTACATATTGAATATGCACAAACCAGTACTGGGGGAATACATGTGCTATCCCGGCTGCAGTATGTATGGAAGCAGTGTGAATTCCATCTATCTTTCTGTTCCATTATTTTGCCTCAACATTTGATTTGTGCTTTCCTTACACAGCATCTTCTCACACCTGCTGTGCATATGAGCGAATGGAATTTACCAAGGGCGTCTCTTTTAGCGAGGGTGTAGCCTCGTTTTCAAAAACACCTTTGTCTTGAGTTACACCAGCCAACAGTGATAGCAATGAGTGGTGACTATTTTTAAAACTTCTGGCATCTCTTGTCAATATAGCAGATGGATTTTACAATTTTTCTTTCTTCTATTTTTTCCAGATAATGTCTGATATTTTGTTTTGTCGACATTTATTAATATCTGGAGAAACTTCAGCACGATATGTGACTACAGCTGATGTCATGTCAGCAGTTGAGAATTCCTTAAATAACATCTTGCATGCTACTAGCCGTATTGCATTTGCTGCAACAAGACAGTACATCAGTAGCATCTGCCACAACAGTTCTGTAACTTGGCATCTGCACATCCGTTTGTGTCATCACCAGTTCAGTTGCACCTGCTGAGACAGGTCAATAAAGTACTGTGATATCAAGATATTGTCGCGGATGGCTGCCTTGGTGTGTGCTTGCGCATTGTTTTGTCTTATTTAGTTTGTAAATCCAATGTGTCCATAGCAGATGTCATGATCCACCTGATTCCTGCATACAGGCAGAAATTTAAGCACTAAACCTGAGGACATCAAAAAAGTGGACCAGTGGAACTGTAGAAGATCTTCAGGCACGCTACCACTGTACAAACTGGGAGGTATTCAGGACTGCCACCAACAGTCTGGATGACTATTCACTCTGAGAAACTACAACACCACTTCTCAGCGGGTGACTCTGCTTCTGTCTAAGCAACATGTTTGTGATTAATGATTTTGGGCAGTCAGTTACAGTTAGCATGGCTCACATCTTGGTAGAGGAATTTGTTGAACAGATATCAGAATCACCATGTTTCCTTTAGTTCATAGGCTACACTTTAACAAAGATACAAGCTACATCAAAGTAGCACACACACAGGCAATGGCAAAGAACATTAGAAACCTTTTTGAACAGGAGTGCTTTTTGGACTTTTGTATGTGTAATATATTGAGGAGACGGACGCCGCCATGTTGGTTATTTACTCTTTACTTAGCCATGCAATACACTGAACAATGCGCATGTGCGGTACTTCCCTGTATCTGCATAGATCTACATCAACTAAACTCAACTAAACATCATTAGTAAATAAACAATTATGTGGTAAGCCAATACACCACATTTTATGTGTGTGTGTGTGTGTGTGTGTGTGTGTGTGTAGTTACATTGTTGTAGCTAGTGTTTTGTCAATGTGTGTGTAATTATTTTTGAGACCCATTGTATACCAGATGCTTTCAGATAAACATAAGCATTTTAGCCCATAAGTCTGTATCTAATTTTCTTTTAACTTTTAAGTGGTTTAAGGACAAATGAACTGTGAAATTGCCCTCAAGTGAGAGTCAATCCTTCCATAATTCTACTAAGTACGTCCTGACAACCGTATATCACTCTTGTGTATGAGCATGTCAGTGAGCTAAGATCAACCTAGCCGAGCTACCGTCTTGACTCACCACCCGGCTCCGCAAACTCCATCCCTGTGGGACAGCAGGATCTTTAGCTGGTTTGCACTCATCTGGATTCACCTGTTGCTCTTCCATCATCCCATGGCTGGTTTATTCCAGTACATGGCCGCTGCATGGGTCTTGCAGGAATTTTCATCTCTACACATCTTCACCCATCACATCCCTCTGCTCCTTTGCTTGAGTCATTGGCTGGGCTGTTGATCATAGTACGATAGCCAGCCTAGCTAGGTCCGCTAACGCTGCTCTCAAACTTGATAAAGCCGCTGTCAACTTCTGCTGTCTCATTAGCAAGGGACATCTCGCCCACGAAAATAGTATTTTTTATGTTTTTTAACAGATTTTGGAGTGGCAAATTCATTACCTTAATGCGTCCAATGAAAAATTTCATGGTTTCACCTCAATATACCATCATATTCAATTTCATAAAAATGCATATATATTTGTTTAAAACTACATAATTTACCAGATTATGATAAGATATAATGGTTTCCTACCGTGTATAACAAAATATTTGAGGAAAATGGAGTGTCCAAACATGCATCTTTCATTACCGTTGCACTGTGTTCATGGCCCTATCAAAAGCGCAGCGTTTTATTAAATAACGTTATTTTGACTCATAATGCACCACAAAGAAGACAAGACAAAAGATGGCTACAAGGTAGGATTGTTTGGCATTTTTTGATGTGGTTAATTGTTATGTTTATCTTTGCATATGCCTACTTCCACACCATAGGTGCTCATTACCGCAATATGTAATTCATGTTGTTAAAAAGTCATTAAATACATAGTTTACTGTAAAGTACGTATTAGGTAGCTCAAACTGTTGGTGAAAATCTTTGGCTAAATTATCACAGCAAACTACCATTTTAAGCTATTTTAGGTAAATGTCATTCATTACCGTAATGCACAGCTTTCATTACCGCCTAATGTGGAGGCCAGTTGCTGTAATGAAAGATAAGATTACGGTAATGAAGTGTTTTTAAAAAAACATTAATAACAATAAGAATAATAAATAATACATTATAGTTTGTCATAAATATGACCTAATTGATAAAAGTTTTTGTTTATTAAACAATAATTCAACAGTTTTTTATGTTTTATTATTGACTATATTGTTTTGCTGACTTATATTCCTCAATATGAAGCCTGAGCCTCTCCCGGATGTCAGAGCTTCTCACCCTATCCCTAAGGCTGAGCCCACACACCCTGCAAAGGAGGCTCATTTCCGCTGATTGTATTTGTGATTTCATTCTTTTGGTTATTACCCAAAGTTCATGACCATAGCTGATGGTCGGGATGAAGACTGACCAGTAAATTGAGAGCTTCGCCCTTCGGCACACACAACAGACCGGTTAAGCGTCCGCATTACTGCTGCTCCGATCCGTCTGTCAATCTCCCGTTCCCTTCTCCCCTCACTCGTGAACAAGACCCAGAGATACTTAAACTCCTCCACTTGTGACAGCGTCTCCTCTCTGACCCAGAGTAGGCAATCCACCCTTTTCCGGTCAAGAACCATGGTTTCAGACTTGGAAGTGCTGATCCTCAACCCAGCCGCTTCACACTCGGCTGCAAACCGCTCCAGTGAAAGCCAAAGGTGATTGCTTGATGAAGCCAAAAGAACCACGTTGTCCGCAAAAAGCAGAGACAAGATCCTTAACTCACCACTTTGGCTCAACACTTTGCTGCGTCTAGAAATTCTGTCCATATATGTTATGAACAGAACCGGTGACAAAGGAAGGCCCTGTCGGAGTCCAACTCCCACCGGGAACGTGTCCGACCTGCTGTTGGATATGTGGACCAAGCTCTGACTCCGACAGTACCGGGACCTGATGGCCCGCAGCAACGAGCCATCTACCCGATACTCCCGAAGCACCCCCCACAGCTTACCTCGAGGGACACGGTCGTAGGCCTTCTCCACATCCACAAAACACATATGAACTGGTTGGGCAAACTCCCACGAACCCTCCAGCAAACACGCAAGGGTATAGAGCTGATCCACTGTTCCACGACCGGGACGAAAACCACATTGCTCCTCGGGCCCGGTCAGGCTCAGCCCGAAGCAGGGACATGGGACCGTCTTCCCGCAGGCCCACCACCCGTAGGGAGAGCCATATGGGCCTGGTGCAGTGTGGTTTGGGCAGCAGGGCAAGGCGGGGGCCTTGGCAGTCTGATCCCCAGCTATCTAAACTGGTTTCACGTGACGTGTTGTGGTCAAAAAAAGCCTAAACGAACGATGAAAGTACAAAAAATTGTACACACACGTACACTAATAATGAATTAAACATCCAACCACCTATATTTAATATTTTTGCTTGTCAGTAGGTTCTGGAGTTTATGACATTGTTTATGTGTAGTTAAATTGTGTTAGTTATTTTAGTGTTCATTACTGAAACATTGTTATTCATTACCGTTAAACTTTTTTCATTACCGCAATGTACAGTTTTTGATGATTTTTTGAACTTTAGTGGATGAATTACTCTTAATGTTGAATATTTTAATTAAATGTGGCTAACCCTTTACGCTGTTGTAGTGTTGTTTTTTTCAATTAAATGTTTTTAAACAAAATCTGTCAGAGTCTGGCGGGGCTGGATCCCAAAGGATGCAGACAAGAGTAAAGGCGCAACATGTTATTTTATTTAGAGTCCAGATAACAAAAAACTACTCTACGTCACCAGACGATAGAGCGAGCAATAGACAAAAAGGCACTGTGGCAAAAACCAATGCGGCAGAGCTGGTCCAGGTAGCAGCTGACGAGACAGGAAACTGTAGGCAAAAACAAAAATACCGTAAAGGCCAAGCATAAAATATTTCGCAGCTCTGTGCAAGGTAACGCTTAGTATACCGTCTGGAACGGAATAATCTAGCGCTGAAGTGAAGTCCATACGCTGCTTAAGAAGCAGACTGATCACCAGATAGAGAACAGGTGAGTCTCATCAGCTGCTCCCATGAGAGACTGGCTCCGCCTCCAGCCACAACACACGCCCTGCAGAATGACAACAGAAAGGAGGGGGAAAGAAAACAACAAAAACACCAAGAGCCAATACCAAAAACCACACAGGGCAGAAAAACACAAAAACATGACAGTACCTCCCCCTCAACGGACGCCACCTGGCGTCTTACCAGGCTTGTTCGGAAAACGAACATAAAAATCTTTAAGAAGATCAAGATCTAAAATAAGACTGCGGGAAATCCAAGACCTATCTTCGGGGCCATACCCCTCCCAGTCCACCAAATACTTAAACCCCCTACCCCGTCGCCTGACATCCAGAATGTTCTTTACGGTGTAAGCTGGGTGGTTATCGATGAGACGAGGTGGAGGAGGCGGGTCGGCCGGAGGGAAGAGGGCGCAGGTCCTGACAGGCTTGACCAGGGAGACGTGGAACACAGGGTGAATGTTCAGCGAAGAGGGGAGCTTGAGCCTGACCGTCACCGGGTTGATACATTTGTCAATGGCGAAGGGGCCGATGTATCTGGGAGACAACTTACGAGAAACAGTTTTAAGAGGAAGGTCCCGAGTTGAAAGCCATACCTGTTGACCTGGATGATAGACTGGAGTGGGAGTTTGGTGACGGTCAGCTATGGTCCGGTTTCTTTCCATAGTGCGGGACAGGGCAGAGCGGGTGTCCCGCCAGACTCGATGAGCTCGACGGAGATGGTGCTGGACCGAGGGTACTGAAACTTCTCTCTCCTGAGTTGGAAACAGTGGAGGCTGGTAACCGAGGGAGGCCATAAATGGGGAGACACCTGAGGCGGAGCTGACCAGAGGGTTGTGAGAATATTCCACCCAAGGGAGGTGGACGGCCCAAGATGCCGGATGTTGATGAGCAACACAACGCAGAGCTGCCTCCAGGTCTTGATTGGCCCGCTCGGTCTGACCGTTGGTTTGTGGATGGTAGCCGGATGACAGACTCACCGTAGC
>JAFBJQ010003817.1:129622-192612 GCA_016785345.1 Trinectes maculatus | reverse complement strand
GCCACGATCCCGAACGCATCTGTGTCCGTGTGCATCTCCTTACCGGCTGCCGCTGCACCCCCCGCCAGCTGTCCATTTCACATAAGTAAACACAAGGCAGGTAGCCTAGCTGTGCTGTGGAGGTGTTGGAGAGCCGGCAGGCGCGCTGAGAGACAGAGAGAGCGCTCACCAGCTAGTTCCCGTGTGAAGTCTGTACGTATTTACGGGGCAAACCGCTTAAGCCGAAACAAGGAAGTGCACGGGAGATGTGTCGTAACCACGAAAACAACGTAACTCGCGACCGTCGTAACTCGAGGACCCCCTGTATATTTTAGTCACATACAGGGAGACTAATAAACACGTGTTCACAAAGAGATGTGTTCACACAGAAACAGAGCAGCTAATTTAGCAGATCAATGTTCAGATTATCGGTGCACATGTAAACACACTATGACGCTCCTCCCTCAGACACAAGTCTTTATTTCTACGGCCAGTAGAGGGCAAATATTCACTGTTACATAGAAAAAAGTTCTTTGAAGATTATTTGAAGAAAAAAACGTATTGTATTTGCTCTTCACTGCATCGTTACTTCACCACATTGCTTTATTTTGAAAAAGTCGGAACAAAACCTTTATTAAAAATGTCTGTCTGAAAATTACTCTTCCTACTAACCCAGTTTCAGATAACAGTGTCACACGCAGAGGAACCAGGAGTAAACGCGGCCATTGTGCTGTTGCATGTGATACCTGTAAATGCCTCTTTTCTGATTTCTGGTAGCGGCAACTACACCACTTCCGCTTTGCAATTTCCACTAGCATGACAGTCTGCCACCTTCAAGGTCTAAAAACTTGACTGGGATCAGAGTTTATTCTGATGTAGTAGATGTAACTTTGTCCAAACGTCTTTTCACAGCACCATTTCTTTAATCCATTAAGAGTGTGTAGTCTGATGTTGCTGCATTTAAGTATTTTCCTGCCTGTTGTGTCCTGCATCGCTCACTGGGCACCATCACTCTGAATCAGCGTTGTCAGGCGCAGACCTTAAGGTTTACACGTATCATCAGACACATTGTGTCCTTTCACTAGCTTTTCACTTTCACTGGCTTTCAGGTTTGTCAAATGAACACAGACACAGTGCAGAGGAAGTTGATCAAACTCACACTCGAGGCTGGTCAGGCCATGTGAGGGGGAAAAAAAAACTTTTCAATCAGATAAACCAACTCCTGAGCCGAGGGCCAAAGGTCCCCACAGAGCGTCAGCTGACACAACACTTCATCAATCGACATCAACATCATCTCCTCTTATAACAACATAGTCAAAGTAAAATAATGCCGTACCCATCTCCCACGACCACACATTTGATAGCCTGCATCCTGTTCCGCTCCGCGTCGTCTGTGCTCTTCGCCCCGACCGAAACAGACTTGGAGAGGAAGGTGCAGAGACGCAGACGAGCATGCAACTACAGGAAACTGTTACACACCTCCCTCACCCCTCCCTCTGCTGCCTCTCTCTCCGTCCCCCTCTCTCTCTCTCTTCATTTTCTGCAGCCATCTCTCCTTCCTGTTTTCTTCTGTTTGTCTCTCTTCTTCTGAACAGCAGAGGAAGAAGCAGGCACAGAGTAAAACAAGTAAAAACTTGGAGATCATTGTGTAAAATCGCATATGCATAATTGTAATTTAGTGTTTGCGCTTTAATGTCGTTTTTATGTAACGCAAATAACATAAAAATAACCCCCAGTGATAAACATTTACTTTTATGATCACATGCCCAAGACACAAAACACATCAGCATCAACTAGTTTGAGTTTAATTTTAATTTTAATGTCATAGATATGCTGTGTACAGCAGAAAATAAACTTCAGCAGCACAAACGTCTTCTACACTCAGGAACTGTGATGTCTTGTTGCTTCCACTAGATGGCGGCTCAGCATAATTTGTCTCATAATTATGACGCGTACAGAAGAGGGACAGTTTGCATAGCTTTAGTCACGTACATATAACGTGTTTGATTTTAATTCATTTTTTTAAATTAAATAAAGTTTATGGAAAACAGAATAGTCAGAATATTTCCACTGGCGCAATGTTTAAGTCACAGTGTGATGTGATTCCGGGCTTTCAAAACTCACTTCCTGGCAAAAGTGAGTTTTGCAACCCAGTTTCATTGTCAGAGCAAATTTCAAAACACTACCTGTCATCTACAGGACGAGCTGACGATTCTTTAATGATCTAAAAAACACAGTTATCAATTGAAATGTGAAAAAAGATGAGCCTGTGTTATTAAGTCAGCGTTGCTTTTTGAGTTTTGTTCTGGGCCACCGCTGTTGCTTCTCTCTTGTGTTAGGAGGATGGATATGTTCACCTCTTGCATTTTAAAATAAATTTTCTTTTAACAAGTGGATGAAAAGATCCCCTATCGATAACCTAACTTAATAAATCTAACCTAACCTAATAAATCTAATAATAACACTTTTATTTTGGAGGCTCCACCTGTCCTTCGCTCTGGCCTCACGGAGATGTGAGCTTGACGTTGTGATGGTGGGGAGGCGGAGTAAAAGACAACATCTACAGCTCATCGCTGATATGATGCACTGCACTGTGTGCTGAGGCAGCAAACATAACCCGACGCTATCACTTCACATATTACACGTTAGGAATTGTGACTTTTGCTTAATTTTTTTTTCCTGGGATATAAATGAGTAATTGCCAAATGGGTAAGATCCTGCTTTGATTATTTTATTATATTATATTATATTATATTATATTATATTATATTATATTATATTATATTATATTATATTATATTATATTATATTATAAAGCTCCACAAAGACATTTGTTAGTATTTCACTATGATCAAACACATTGTTTGATATTACATGTACACTGTCTTTAAATGAATTACTACTGTTGATCAAATATTAATCAACTTTAAGTTAATGTCCTTAACATTTATCCTCTATGGTCTCCCATTTGTTTTTTGTATTACTTGTATTTGTTAGCAATTGCTGATTTCTGATGTACACACAGCAGCAGTAAACAGTGATTATAATAATAATAATAATAATAATAATAATAATAATAATAATAATAATAATAATAATGATAACTGTTGTTATTATTATTATTATTAGTAGTTGTAGTAGTAGTAGTATATTGAGTTGTGGTTTATTTAGCTTACAGATGAGCAGTTGTTTTCACACGTTGAATCCTGAACAGGGTACACGGTGCTGAAACAGGGAAGAGACAGTCATAATCAGACCTCACAGAAGCGACATAACATCACTGATAATAATATAAAAACAGAAGTTGCTGTCTTTGACTGGACGTTCACACACAATATGTTCAATGTGGAAAAAAGTCCAAGAGTCAACAGTCTTTTTTGTATTATTTTTTTTAGATTTGTCCAGAATCTCAGTGTGCGATGACATGTGTCAACAGCCTGTTGTGCAAGCGCTCTGAAAGGAAGGGTGGGGACGTGGAAGTGTTGTGGTCACGTCTTTAAAACTGAGCAGCTCACACAGTTTTGTCTGTTGTCATTTGGCTGACTTGTCGACAAGGTCTTTTTCTCACAGCGGAGTGAGAGCTACAGAGCTGAGGAATATTTATATATGACCTTTTCCAACAGACCTTCTTCCCTTTACATGGAAAAATTACTCTGGATAACGTCTTGGTCTAGAAACACTTATGTTGGGATTGGGAGTGGGGGGAGTGGGGGGGGGCATGATGAAAACTCGAACTCTCAAATGATCAAGATGCAGGTGTGAGGATTGTATGTGATGTCATCATTACTGTGGGTCTAAGAGTTGCTCTCATGCTGTGGTTCAGGGTGGTGGATGATCGAGAGGAAATGTGATATGCACCTGGTTTAGCCTCTGCGTGTTCATGTCTTAATGTGTTTCTTAAGAAATGTGAAAACCACAACATCCATCTCACAGATCTCCCAGAGCAACCCCTCCTTCCTCTGCTGAGGTCATCTTTAAATGTTGAACTGTTTCTGAGAATCTGCTTAATGCTGAATTTGTCCGTTTATTTTTGTCCAAAATAGTTTCCTCGGATTTTACTGAAGACGAGAAGATGGAGATTGAGAGCATCAAGACGTACAAGAAGGACCTTCTGGATGATATCCAGGTACTGGACATCCACATTAATACAAACTCAGACACCATAATATCTGTTATGTGTGTCCATGGCAACAAAATAACAAAACTGAAATGCTTGTCTTCACTTGGGAAAAAGACCAGTACTGGTTTTAATAGAGAGGAAACAAATGTTGTTGACGCGTTGTTTATTCTACAGAAGTTAAAGATGGAGATTGATGTCGTAATGGCAGAAATACTCACCTTTGAGTCTGCAGAGGAAAAGTAAGTTTTAAACTGGGAGAAAAAAATAACATGCACCTGTTTTATATGGAAACACGCTTATTTTTAGGTTTTTAAACTTTTTTTTACTATTTTGAAGTTTCGCTCCCTCACCACATTGGTTCAGCTTGTCCTAAATTTGTCTTCCAGTGTATTTTCATTCTTTTGTTAGTTTTATTCTGAAGAAACAAAACCTGCTCCAGTGATATTCAGTTCATGTTTTATAGAAATTGCACAACAAAATGTTGTTCTATATATATATTTGAAAAAGGGAAAACTGAATTAGTGAATTTCCATCACGTAACCCACCTTATCTCTCTCCATCCCACACACACACACACACATGTATATAAATACATGTATAGGTTATTTTGTATGTATGTACTGTATATTCATATTCATATATATATGTTTCATTTTGTCTGCCATATTTATATAGACTGTCAGGTTTAAATAATAAAAACCCCAGCCTGTATATAAACGCTAACCTTTCATTCATCACTTTTGCTGCAGCAAAACGTTAGAGAAGAGCAAACAGTTCTCAAGTGGGAAGAAGAAATTCAACATGGACCCCAGCAAGGTTTGCTCATACGTGTGTGTGTGTGTGTGTCTCCTTAATTACAAATCAATACAGACATGATGCTATTCACACAAGGTTTGTGTGCGTCTGAGCTTCCAGCACCTTTAGTGAGTCATTGTGTGGACTTCCTCTCACCTACACGCTGGAGTCTGTGAAATGACACAGGCACAGTCTCAGTGGTTTCAGTGGCAGGTCACATTTGTGCAGCCACATATACAAACTAGAAGCCAAAGCAGTTCAGTTTTCTGTTAACTTGCTGAGGGTATCTGATGAAGGCAGGAATGTACCCACTCTATCTGAACTGGTTTGTGTTCTGGGCAGACGAGGAAAGAGGAAGGGAGATTAGTTTTAGGGAATTAGGATTACAAAAACTGCGAGATGTCTTAGTCTCACCAACCGGACATGAGATCATTATGAAACCACAGCCGCAGCACGGTGGGCCGTGTATTTCCAAAAGCACGACATCATAGACTGAGAGTGTTACTTCCCTGTGCATATTCAGATGCAACACAAAGTTTGAGGAACAGACTCCTCTACTGTGTGTGCTGATATGTCTGCTTGTGCGCAGGGTATCAGTTACATGGTGGAGAAGAAGCTGCTGGATGGAAGCGCTCAGTCCATCGCAGAGTTCCTCTACAGGGAGGAGGGCCTGAACAAGACAGCTATTGGAGAATTTCTAGGTGAAAGGTGAGGAAGAGGAGTGAGGACAGGTGGTGGTAGTAGGAAGGATCAGAGGAATCTGGTTTCATGTCTCTTCTCCATTGTGCAGGGAGGAGCTCCACCTCCAGACCCTGAAGGCCTTTGTCGAGCTGCACGAGTTCTCCGACCTCAACCTGGTCCAGGCCCTCAGGTCAGCTCTCTCCTTCACTCCCATTCCACCACAAAGCTGGAGAAATGTGTTCACACCTTCCAGATATCCTGCATTGGAAACTGAGGGTTGTGGTGTTTGAGATGTGTAGGCATTAGTTAGGCGAAATGAAACCTGAACATCCTGGTTCTCTTGTAGATAAGGGTTAGATCATTCAACAGCTCATTGACAAAAATCCATCCTTTTTCAGAGAATAGAAAATGATCTAATATCATTGTTTCTGTTTCGTCATGATGGCTGTCTGTCTCTTGCACGTCCTTAAGCTTTAATGAAGTGAAGATCTAAGATAGCTGGAAAATACATCACTGTTTTTAAACAGGGCTTTTGATGATTTTTATGGGGGGGGCAGTTCCCACACTGGTCCAACACCTCATTGAGTGTGTGTGTGTGTGTGTGTGTGTGTGTGTGTGTGTGTGTGTGTGTGTGTGTGTGTGTGTGTGTGAGACAGACAGTTCCTGTGGAGCTTCCGTCTCCCTGGCGAAGCCCAGAAGATCGACCGCATGATGGAGGCCTTCGCCACACGCTACTGTGACTGCAACACTCGCGTCTTCCAGTCAACTGGTGAGCTTCATCCAGTTCACACGCCAACTTCCCTCCGCACTGTGTTTCATGTTTCACTGACCACAACTTTTCGATCTAAATTTGTATCACCTATTTTGAATTCTTCTTTGCTGCTTTGTCTCAGCTTCGCTGTCTTTGTATTTATGTCAGCTGCATTTTAGTGTTATTAATATTTGACTTCCTCTTACTCCTGTGTGTGTGTGTGTATCTTCTTCGACAACACCAGACACGTGCTACATCCTGTCTTTTGCAATAATTATGCTGAACACCAGCCTCCACAACCCCAACGTGAAGGACAAGACCAGCCTGGAGCGTTTCATCTCCATGAACAGAGGCATCAACAATGGAGAAGATCTACCTAATGACCTGCTCTCGGTGAGAGTCCAACACAATGGCCAACCTCGACACCACAAGCTTTTTTTACTCATATTTTATTTCATCAGACTGGAATTAAGATTAGATTTTTTTTTAACTCCTTTCTGCTCAGAAACTGTACGAAAGTATCCGCAACGAACCCTTCAAAATCCCAGAGGACGATGGGAACGACCTGACTCACACGTTCTTCAACCCTGACAGAGAAGGCTGGCTGCTAAAACTTGGTATAAGATCTCTTTTCAAATCGTTTCAATAATGTCTCACAAACAATACGGAGCCTGTTTAACTGTAAATTCAAGAACACACGCCGACAAAGCAAAAAGAGGTTTCACTGCAAAAAATAGAAGACGCACCAAGAAAATGGCCCAGTTCTGGAATCAACCACGTCATGTGGACATTCAAAGGCAGATTAACTTCGTGTAAAGTGATGTAGCTTGTTTCTAGAGTCAAAACAGCAAATGCATTAACTGTGCATGTAAAACAATAAACCTTCTTCTTCTTTATTGCATTTTTCAGGAGGCCGAGTGAAGACGTGGAAGAGACGATGGTTCATCCTGACTGACAACTGCCTCTACTACTTTGAGTTTACTACTGTAAGACTGACACACTGCTGCTTCAACGTTTTCAACAACGTTTCTGATAACAATACAGTCATTCACCGGTAAAAGTCATACGTGCCGTTTTACAATAAGAACATTTGTTGACAAGGTGAAATAACAATGTTTTCATTTGTTACATCAAATCAAGTAATGGCCCAATGTCACTATGTATATATTATATTATTTCTGTCCTGAGACCTTCTGACTCCTCTGTTCCTCCCACTTCACTACCTGACCCACTGCTTCTCTGTCTCCTCTGTCAGCAGGATAAAGAGCCAAGAGGCATCATCCCATTGGAAAACCTTTGTGTGAGAGAAGTGCCGTATCCACGCAAACCAGTGAGTTCCTGCCCACAAGCACGTTTTCTTTCATCACACGCACGTTTCAAAGCTAATTGAATGCAACTCGATGTTCTGTGAGTGCGACACTTGTGTGATAGCTCAATACGGAGATTGGTCTTCAAGTGAGTTTGCTGTTGTCTAGTACTGTCTGGAGCTGTACAACCCCAACAGTCGAGGGCAGAAGATCAAAGCCTGTAAAACAGAGACGGATGGCAGAGTGGTGGAGGGAAAACATCAGTCCTACACCATCTGTGCTGCCAGCGCTGAGGAGAGAGACTCCTGGATCGAGACCATAAGGTCCCACCACACACACAACACATACACACACACACACATACACACACGTATATATACATATTGACAGTTTTCCTCTCCTCAAACAGAGCAAGCATCACCAAAGATCCATTCTATGACTTGGTCTCAGTACGTAAGAAGAAGGTGATAAACCAGTTGCCTCAAGACTGAGCTGTTCACTGCCCCTCATGGACACTTATTGAACTGCACCATAGTGGTATTTTGACCTCCTTCAGTTGTACTAAACACAATTGGAGGCGAGACAGAAAGACGTGAGCAGAGCACGTTTAGTCTGCACGAGGGATTTCCTCTTCCAGACCGCGCTGATTGGTGTCAGAGTTGACAAATTATTGACACATGTTTGTTGTTTTCACTGTCGACAAGAAAATCCACTCCGCCCTTGATGGTACGTTGTGTGGATTTTGTATTGTTTGTGTTAACATTACTTTTAAAAGGTGCTTGTGTGTTCACTGAACTTTTAAAAAAAAAATCTTCTGGTATTTGGAGGACGTTTGTTTCCTTCACAAGATTTAGTTTCTCTGACAAATGAAGTATGTGATGTCTGCAGTTGTTGCCGGCTTTAAAAAAAAAAAAGGCAAAAGGCACTTGCTTTAACTGCTTCCTAACATTTAATACATATTATATTTAATACGAAAAAACATGCCATCTTACTTAATCCAGCAGTGTAGTCGATACAAAGTGGCTCATGAAATGATCTAAAAAGCGGCGTTGTACAGAAAGAACTTTGTGTGTGTTTGAGCATTATGCTTTTTGCTCTTTATCGGTCGTTTGCGACACAGGAGTGTTTCACTGAGCGGTGTACAGTGTAATAAGTGCAATATGCATTCTGATTTATTAGAAATGGAACATGTACACTTTAGCATCTTTAAGCAATCAAGAGCTGTAACCTATATTGTAAGTCACTGTAACTATTATACAACATATTGTATGTTATGCACCACTGTAATGATTCTTTTCTGATAATGGGTATTTAATAACAAGTCTTCAGATGTCTAGTAACATGTTAAACTGGATGCTGTTGACAGCTGAGTTAAACCACACAACCACACCTCACTTCCTCATTTGAATGTTTCTGCACATACTCTGATACGCTCGGTGGAACATCTTTGCATGTACCTCTGTGAGGGGTGAAGCGCCGATTCCACCGTTCTGGGTTTATGAAATGTCACATATACTTATTTTAGAAATGATCTAACCAGCTGAAAAGTTTATCAAAGTTGACACAGGACATGGAGTGGTGATCCTGGTGCACAACATCTTGAACAGGTCGCGCTTGGTCCTGCTGATGATGATTTGTCCGTTTTACTTCTTCAGTTTCACAGTTAAGTTGGTGTAAGACTCAATCAAAAAGCTAAAACATCTTTGGTTTACATTCCATTCTTTTGTAATGTCAATCTCAAATCTCAGACAAACCATCCCCTCTCTGTCAAGAGCTGATTCCTGGTTGAATAAGCTGTTTTAAAATTTAAATTAATCTTCAAGTGTCACAGGACGAGGTATTTTCAGACCTGGCATGTGACAAGTAAAACTAGTCGACAAAATAGTCTGTCTCTTCCTGCTGCAGCTATGACTTCCTGTTTCAGAGTTGCAACACACATCCCCACCTATATTCAACATGAATTCAACCCCCAGTTCCCATCAGGCCTGTGGTTCCTCTCTGAGTTCTGAGCTGGTCACTAATACTCTGAAAGGAGGAGGGGAGGGAGGACAAGGGTGCCAGCTAGTGGTCGCTTTGTGCAGTGCAATCCAGAGTTCTCTTATTTTTTAAACTTTATAGGACTGTGACACTGTCTGACACCACTAGGTTGCGCTAACGTCAAACTAATGTTTCAGACCGTTCAGGGTCTCCTCGGCTGAAGCCATTAAACAACACTTAACACAAATGCATAGTTACAGATTAATGACAAAATAGAGACCGAATAAAAGTACCACTGGTGCTCAAGTTAATAACTCCTGGTTTTATAATAATAATAATAACACAATAACAATAATTTATCAACTTTATTCATAGGACACCTTTGAGAGAAAAGCTGTTCAAAATGCTTTAAGAGAAAATGGAATAAAAAGAATCACAACTTCAGTTTTTTTTAAAAAATGCAACATTACAATGTGATAAAACAGAAAATCCAGGTAGTGCATCTTACGATAGGGTGAGGGGTTAGGGCGTTAAAACAATGTAAAACAAAACAGGTTCAAAACAAGTGTGTAAAAATAGCACTGGAGCTGCTTCATGAAAACATCCACACAGGAATGTGTGGATGTTTCTGCTTTCAGATGATGATGTTGAAAGTGGTTCCTGTCTGGAACTCGTAGAGGAGTCTGGTCTTCAAAGGACAGTTCAGGATCAGAACTGGAAGGCTGTGCTTAATTCGTAAACTCAGGCAACTTTTTAATTTTCCATCAAGACTTGTGCAAACTTGCTTCACATTTTCTGCACTTGAACGTACACGGCAAGCTCAGTGAGTGTCCACCAGGGGGAGCAGTTAATCCTACATCCCTGAAGCCCCAACAAGGCTGGCTAACAAGATGCAAGTAATCACCAGGAAACAACTCGTTAAACCTTTTCTGCCCCACACAGGCAACAGATATTCAACATTTTGATTAAAGATCTTACATCTGACGCATAAACATAAAAAACACGTGTCACTTCTTATTAGGCCGTACATTCCTATGGTCTTTCACTGAGACAGTCATTAGTCAGAGAACAGCAGGGTCACCTCAGGACACCTTACATTTGCCTTTTCCTCGAAGTCGACTGTTAACACCTGCACGAAAACAAAAGCAAAAGACAAAATTAAAAGACGGGTCTGGTGAGACGGGTCACAGATATGGAATTCTACATTACAACTGTGTTCTAATAAAATGTGTCCTCATTATTTCTAACTTACTCTCATTGTCCAGCGCAGAGTCAACCGTCTGCTGAGACGCCGTCCTCTGGCCCAGTTTGGATGGCTTCTTCCATTTCGATGGAGTTCTGACCATCACGTTGAAGTTGTCCTCTTTCTCGTCCGTCAGGAACTTGTCTGTGGGTGACGGGCAGGGACTGTTGCTGGGACTGTTAACCGAGAGCTTACTGGACGACTTCTTGTGGAAAAGTTTCTGTCTCCACGTGTGTTGCCCCTTCTTGTCCTCCGTGACTCCCTTGGGTCTCTTAAAGATTTCAGCCGGGGCTTCTGAGGGCAACGGACTCAACCGATCCACCTTTTCACTACTGGTCACCCGTGGCTTATCCTCATCCATATCCTCAGGAACCCTGGAGAGAATTGACCCCCTCTTGGGCCCCGGCTCCTGCAGAGACCCTGTTGGACGTATGGGGTCCCCGAAGACCAGCAGGTATTTGGGGTTGTAGTATTTGTGTGCAGGCACTTGGATGCCCTCTTTCCGCGAATCCCCTAAGCTAACCTGGAAACGGGATGTTGTGGCTGGTAGCGGCGGACGCTTTGGCCCCACTTTAGAACGTACTGTGGCGGTGGCTCCAGAAGCAGGCGGGCTGACGTGGAACTCCTTGTACAGGTCGAGCTTCTCCGAGATGGCGTACAGTTCCCGGAAGTCCCGGTCAAAGAAGTCAACCACTTGTCCCGTCATCACAGTGATCATGTTTCGGTCCATACGAGACGATGACCAGGAGAAACTGGAACAAAGACACATAATCGTAACTTAATGTAGCGTACGCGTCCACACTGATCCGTCTGTCAGGGTCCGGATTCCAGGAAGAAATCTGATTTGCTGAACGAACTTTGTTTTTAAGACCAACTTGCTACTGGATCAGAACGTACTCGATGCCAGTCAACCTGAGGAAACGATCAGGGTGACACACCCACACCCACCCCTCCCAAATTGCCCTTTAATGTGATCTTAATTACACACCTGTAAAGTGCTGTGACTGCAGCGTTGACAAAATCTGTCAACAGACAAACAGTCACCAGCGATCTGTATCTGTGGTGGATCCTGCTACGTCTCCTGGTCCACATTTGAACACCGTTACAGACGCACAAAGTTAAAAGGTAACTTGCCAACATTTAATATCCAAAAGGAAAATCAGGAGTTCATTCCTCTAATCCAAACATTCTTCTTCTGTTTGGAGTTTCAGCTTCTCTCGTCTCAGGAAAAGCAGAGCTTTATAAAACAACAGTGAAGTTCACGCACACACAAACTCACCTGTAGGAGCCAAACATGACTTTGTCTCCATCGACCAGCATGTACTTGTTACAGAGTGAACCAGGAAGTCTGCCGAACGACAAACAGAATCCGACTCCCTGCAGCGTTCTGATCCGGATGTTCTGCAGCCGCAGGGAAAACAACATCACGTAATGTCAGACACTCTGTATTGACTACGAACATAAACCACGAATCACTGATTGGACTGATTGTGATTGTGTCATCTGACCCGAAGGTGCTGCGAGCCAATCTGCAGCCTGGAGCACATATCCAGGAAGTGAGGAACGCCTTGGTGGTCCAACAAGATGTAAACGGCCACAGAGCGTCGCCAGGACGCATCCATCAGGTCCTGCAGGATCTGGAGGTCCGTGAGCATGTCCATCACTATCGCTATCACCTGACGGAAAAAAACAAAAAGCAAAATCTTGGTTATGATGATTGTGTGTAACAAAGCAAAACAACTTTGGAAAGACACGTTTTTGAATGACGCCATTTTGTTGGTTTGTTTTTCAATATCAAATCAATAAAATGAAACGATGGGAGGAGGCTGATCTGTCTGCGGAGCAGTGAGTCTTCTCAGTCACAGCCACAGCGTGACTCCGCTGCAGGGCCACATCAAAGACTCCCAGCCGAGCGCTGGCCGTACAGGAATGTGTCGTTGGTCTGTTGTGTTCAGGTCCGGTTGACGGATCACAGAGATAAAACTGAGCAACAACAGAGGATTAGTGGAGGCATCTCTCAGTGCACTGCACTGCACACTGCGATGCATATTTGTAGCTTTGGATGCAGGCGTCAGGCAAAAGCAAACGCACTCGTACTGCGATTTACCCAATATCGCCATGACATCATCGTTCTGCATATGAGCTGCAGTCTGTGTCCCTAATCAATCGACAGAGAACTCTGTTGTGTTTCATTTTCAGATCCAGTCGTCACAGACTGGCGTCCACACGCGAGCATGCGGCTGAAGCGATACATTATGGTCTGGCAGCGTGTGAGTGGAAAAACCGGTCTTCATGCACTGCAGCAGCCTGACCTGCGTTGATTCGCTGATGGAGCTCAGGTAAGGAGGCGGCTTGGCAGGGGATCAGGAATCTGGAAACCACGCCCAGCAGCTGTGCACACAGTCCCAACGAGGAAATGGCACACATTGCAGGAACAGTGTTCACGACCTTTGACCCCCACAACAAAAATGTACTCTAAACCCAAGTATGTGCCAGAGTTGATTTGAAGAAGCTTCCAGAGTTTTAGGCATGAGGGCAAAAACATGACTGTCACAATGACCTCTGACCTCTGACCACCAAATGTTAATCTGCTCGTACTTTTAGTCCAAGTGGATGTTGGTGACAAATATGACAAAATTAAAGGTGTCAAATTTAGTAACCCTATGTTAAGTGAGATCACTGTGACCTCTGACCTCCAAATTCTAATATGCCCGCGTGTCTTCCCCTAGGCCCTGCATCTCAATGACAAAGTGTGCAGGTCATTTTAATATGTACAGGTGAATGTTTGGTCCATTAAAGAAAGAACAGCACCAGTTGACTGTCTCTCAGACGCGTCAGGACATGTTCAGTCCAGCAGGGGGACGGAGGACGTGGGAAAGGTGCATAACTCCACTGTTCCCACTGTTTCCCGAAAACCAGAGGCACGGAAAAAATGTGTCTCCTTTAAAATCTGCAACAAATGTTCCTGTGTCAGGCAGAAAAGGCCTGTTGTTTCCACACTGTGTGTGTGTGTGTGTGTGTGTGTGTGTGTGTGTGTGTGTGTGTGTGTGTGTGTGTCATTGGGGAAAAATGCTGAGCGGAGCTGGGACCTAACCACACAGATACGAGCTGAGACATGTGCACGTTAGATGCTTCACAGTGGAGTTTACAGACTCTGGATCAGCATCCAGCCAAAAAAAAAAAAAAAAAAAAAAAAATCAAAACAGAAAGCGATGTAAGCTCCTGGAGAACTGGTTCCTCAGCTTGTGTTATCTTCTGCCTGCTTTTATTCTTAGCACAGCTCGCTGCCTCTCTGGGATGTGACGACAAAGCCGCTCGGTTTGTTGCGCTCTGCACGTGCACACAAAACGACTTTAAGGAAAACACCCGAATGATGGAAAAAGCTACTGTGCATGAAGCCAGTTTCAATTTGCTGTTTCTCTATGAAAATATTAAAAGAGGAAGTGAACAAGAAAACAAAGCACCCGCTGCACGACGAGGTAGCTACCGGAATGCACAGCCACCAGGAAGTAAACTCCAAAATAACTCTTTCAATCAAGCAGGGAAGAAGAATGCAACCCGACAAGGACCAGTGGCTTCCTGAGAAGAAGCGTGAAGCCTGGAAGAAAGAGGCGAGGAGAAGTTAAAAGGAAGCAGCTCATAAAAAAACACTGACGAGAAGGAGTGGACAAAGACGGGAGACAGAGACGGGGAGTTCTCCAGAGATGGTCGTGTGTGAGGTGACCCGGTTTAGAAGGAGGCCGGGGGAAGAGATGAGTCAGCGATTTGTCTGGCAGCCTGAGAGTAAACATAACGAGTCCAGGATCTCAGTCTCTGTGTGAGCGGGCCCCTCCCTCACTGAACATACAAATCCAAAGGGCAGGTCGCCTCTGGAGCCCGATGACATATATGTATACACAACGTGGCCAAAAGAATATGGACACGCCGTGTGGCTGCGGCGCCTGAGTTATTCATGACCAGATCCTCAGATCATTCTGTTGACAAAACAAAACATCTGTCGTCAACTCTGTCACTGTTTGTTTGTTTGTTTTTTTTTTTTTTTCCAGCTGCAAAAAAAACAAACCTGAAAAATGTGGTGGTTGTTTTTTTTTGTTGTTGTTTTTTTAAAGTGACTTTAATTTGAGTTCTGGAGAAATATGACTGTGTAACATGTTCTGACATGTTAGACAGTATTATCATAGTGTTGTCATGGTGTAGTGCCAATAACGCTGACACGACATAACTGACCTCCTCAGTTTAAAAGAGTCATGGCAACAGTTAAACAGCTGCTTTTCACCTGTTCTCTCATTCTTTTGATGTTTTGTCTTCAAGTATCCAGTTTACACATGTGGTTAAATATCTCTGTGCATGTGTGTGTGTGTGTGCGTGCGTGTGTGTGTGTGTGTGTGAGAGAGTGAAAGTAAACGTGCTGAGGTGAATTCCAGGACTGAGCAGCGACTAATCACTTCCTGTAAATGACAGTGATGACGTCACTTTGTCACGCAGTGTGTCTCCAGACCACACTATTACTTTTTTTTGTTGTTTTGTTTTTGTTCACCTTTGTTGCCAATAAGCGTATCGATCCTGGGACCTGATCACCGCCTCACCTTGCCAGCCTCCTGGATGAGCCTCCTCACCACCTCCTTGATGTGCGGTCCATTGTCTTTGGGCGGGTGGGTGTGCACGGTGACCCGGGTCACGCCTTTGAACATGGCCCCGCTGGGCCAGCCGATGTCCAGCGGTGGGACCTCGGTGTCCGACATCTGGGGCCAGTAGGTGGAATGGACCCCCGAGTCGGCGTCGCTGCCGGCGGCGGGGCCCCGGCCCGGCTGCCCCCCGCCTCCGCCGCCGCTGCTCTGATCTCCGTGGTCGTAGCGCTGGAAGGTGTTGAGGAGCAGCTTGACCTCCCTGGCGGACAGGAAGTCCTTCACGTTGTCCTCCTTGAGTCGGGTCTTGAAGGCGCCGTCTCCCGTCCGGAGCAGCTCCTCGATGGCAGCGCGCTGCTCCTCGCTGTAGTAGAACTCCGGCCTGGACTCCGGCACCTTGGCGCCGATGTGGCCGTCCTCCATGACCGTGAGCTGGGACTCGGCCATGGCTGCACTGCTCGGTGCTGTATGCTCACCTGTGGGACACCGGACAGGTAAAGCAGACCTGGCTCCAGGGGGAGGGGGGAGGAGGAGGGAGGAGGAGGAGGGAAGAGGAGGGAGGAGGCGCGGCTCAGTGCGCACGGTGCGCGTTATTACGCACGGTGCCATGGAGCAGCTGGCTGTGGCCCCGCCCCAAACCTCAGATCTGATACTTATTTCTTGACATTCTCACATGAGCTTTATGCTGATGTGACAGAAAGTGTGGTCTTTCCCTTTATAGACAGTGACAGTCAGTTTCTTATTTTCATTCCCCCCCTGACGCCTCAGAATGTGATGACGTTTCCCCAGAAGCCAGTTTTTATTGAGGATAAAGCTGTAGTTCCAGAGTCAGATATCCACTGTCATACATTTCATATCATATAATGACCTGAGACTGTTCATCAACATGGAGCCAGCATTAATATGAGTGTGTTGTCAGTCACTTTGCAAAAGCACATGTGACTTTCTCTACATCAAACTTCACTGACATCACCATGAACAACAACAACAACAACAACAACAACAACAACAACATGTTACAACAGTGTTTCCTGTCGCCATATCCCGAGTTTCTCTTCTCCTCCTCCCTGTGGGGTTTTAAAACCTCTTCATGGAACTACACTTCTCTCTCTCTCTCTCTGTGAGTGAGCGAGTGAGTGAGTGAGTGAGTGAGTGAGAGAGTGAGTGAGTGAGTGAGTGAGTGAGTGAGTGAGTGAGTGAGTGAGTGAGTGAGTGTTCCTCCTGTTTTTACCTGGACAGGTGAAGGCTGATGACATTTTTAAGGGTTATATATATATATATATATATATATATATATACACACACACACACACACACACACACATATATATATATATATATATACGTGAAGTGCAGTTGGATCCAGTACGTTGGCAGGTGCAAAATTCCACAAACCTGACAACAGTCTCGTGTTACTGTGTTAGTGTTAGTGTCTCAGTCATGCACCATGTCTGTCTGTCTGTCCGTCTGTCTGTCTGTCTGTCTGGTTCTTCCTGCAGACGCTGCCACTCACACTCTGAAAGGTTCTGCATTATCTGAATGAAGAACACATTTTCACTTTGTGTGTAAAATCAGTCACATGATGATGAGACCAGGACAGAGCAGCTTGTTGGGAGTGAAGGGACTGGATGGAGCTCAGAGTCCCTGTACGGTGCTGCTTCATCATGGAGGGAGAATTTTTATTTATTTTTCAATGGCTGCTCTCTTATATAGTGAGTGAGCAGATGTTCTGACCAGAGCTGGAGTTTAGTCTGTGGTGATGCATGACAATATCACCATCAACACTCTGTCTGTCTGTCTGCCTGTCTGTCTGTTCTGTCTGTCTGTGGGGGTTTGATCATCAGATGAAGAAATGTCCCGCAGACTCCAGATAATCAGCATTCCCACCATGGCAGGTGATGAATGGACTCCCCATAGATGCTCATGTATGTGTATGTATGTGTGTGTGTGTGTGTGTGTTGCCTCTTGATAGCTGTTGCCAAGGTGACCTACAGCTGTATGTGCATCTATTGTTCCGCAGCCTATTATGCAGCATCAGGAAAAGCAAAATTGGCACAGGTGTAACCCATCAAATCAGGATTTATCATCTCTGTTGCATGTGTGTGTGTGTGTGTGTGCGTGTGCATGACACACTACTGACTGTGTTTAATGGCGTGAGCCTACAAAGTCTCCCATAGACATGAACCCGATCAGAACAGATGGAGAGGATATAGATATGTGACTCAACGCACTGCTGGATTCACACAGCTTGTGTTACGGGACTACATGTGTGTGAGCCCACACACACACACACATGTGAGTTGTGTGTTGATCTGACTCGTCTCTCGAACCTCCGTCCGGGTCAGAAGAGGCAGCAGGAACGACAGGAAGTGAAGAACAGAGGAACAATTTGGAATGATCCAACAAGTTGCATCATTTTCACCCTAGAATCAAGAGAATGTCGTGACTCAGTCACCCCCCCCCCCCCCCCCCCCCCTAGAATCAAGAGAATGTCGTGACTCAGTCCCCCCCCCCCCCCGCCCCCCCACTCAGATTCCTGGCCTTGATCCGGATGTAATGATGGATACAGGATCCCATCTGTCTCTGTCAGTGAGGGTCCATACCTCACCCTGCTCCACTGGACTCATTCATCACCACCTCAAACTGATGCACCATACGTCATAACGCTGATGATGCCTCTGGGTGTAAGTGGCGGGGAAATGAGTTATTGTGTCTGAGCTGCAGGGGCGGAGTCGGACCACAGGAACGCTCCATCAGCCCTGGACCACATGAGGAGAAACATTCAAACGCTGAAATATTCATGAACCAGATCATTGGAATCCACCAATCAGCTGCCTTCAGCCAGTCTGTCCTTTAAAGTCTCTGTTGTTTGAAACGTAAAAATACGCGTACGCGTTCACGTGATGGGTCAGTTTGTGTACGATACTCCGTCACCATGGCGACGGTTCTCGTGTGTGCCCTGCTGTTGTAAACAGAGCTGAGGTGACCCTCATTTCAATACCATGCATATTCATCTGCTGTGCACGTGACACACGCAGGACAGGGACTGGGTCAGGGAGGGAGGGGGTGGAGACGGAGAGATGAAGGGATGCAGGTACTGCACACACACACAGATGTGCACTGAAGAACACACACACACACACACACACGCACACACACACACACACTGAGAGTGTGAGAGTTGAATAATTCAGCAGAGCAGAGGTGTTACTGAGGGCAGTGGTCTGTCAGTCTCACAGTAAAATATTCCACTGCTCAGTCCTTGTTGTGCACTGTGTGACAACTTTGTGTTAATTTATGTGAGTGCTTCAAGTTCTCCACTGCCTCCGTTACACACTGAGCGGGAGAAACGAAGGTACTGACGTTATATTTTCACTGTGGAAAATATATATTTAAAATCTAAAATCACATTTTCTTCTGCACCTACATTTTGTTGTCACATAAAGATATCTGACATGTGTCGACGATGAAAGGGCACAGAGCAGATGTGTGTTACTGCACCTGTGAAGTTTTATTATCACATATCTTTCAAGAAACAGGATGATGACTGAGGGATACTTACTGATACTGGTCAGCAGGGGTCAGTAGAGTGCTGCAGCTGTGCTGGAGGTGGGTGAAGGTGAGCAGACGATTCATCAGCAAAGGGGTTAGAGGGGAAGCACACACACACACACACACACACACACACACACACACACCTAGCCAAGCTTGTCCATCAGACACATTGTAGACAGAGTTTAAAACGATGTCACACGGTGAGCGCAGTGGTGTGAATGTGACAGTCTCCAACCATGACAGTGTGCCCCTGTGTCAAACACACACACACACACACACACACACACACACACACACACACACACACACACACACACATTGTGTGTATGTATACGTGTGTGTGTGTATTATGCTTCAAATCAGCCTTACTTTAAATGTCCGTTATGTTCTCGCTCCACCCATCATCCTCCCCTCTCTCTCTCTCTCTCTCTCTCTCTCTCTCTCTCTCCCCCCCCNCCTCCCCTCTCTCTCTCTCTCTCTCTCTCTCTCTCTCTCTCTCCCCCCTCAGCGGCCCATGTATTGTACTGTGTGTTGGTCCAGGTCACACGTTGCCCTTGTTTGCCAGAGGCAGCAGATGGTCCATCTGCAGGAAGCGGAGGGCCCTGCACCCTGGGATGTCCTCCGCCAAATCACACAGCACCGATGGCCGCCCTGAGAACCGCCCGGCTCCACCACGCCACTGCGTCTTACACGGGCACGCATGTATCCTGTATACTGATAAATGCACATGTAGAGGAAATAAAGGCGCCACGTAAAACCTTTAAAAAAAAGGTCTGTAAGGAAAAGTAAAATACATAGAGACGTTATCTGATCTGATGAATCTAATAATCACCACCAGACTCCTTCTCCTCATTATGCTCATTCACTGCTTCATTCATTTGCGGGCACCATCTTGTAATTACCCACAATCATGTTATTTGTCCCTGAGTCGTGACACTGCTGTGGGCTCCTCAAATGTCATTTTCCATGTGTGTGTGTCATTATGACGAGAAACCAACTTCATCAAATGTCCCCTTTCTTTAACAAAAGTTTTTTTTTCCCTGAAAAGCCGAATATGCATCAGAGATGTCACCTCCTTGTTTGTACTGCTGCTGAAACTCACAGACCACATACTGGAATCCTAGCTGCAAAGGAAATGTGTCATTATTAGTATTATTATTCTTGTTGTTGTTGTTGTTAATATTATTATTAATATCATTGTTGTTGCTTTTTAATAACAATTATCATCATCATCATCATCATCATCATCATCATCATCATAATAATAATTTCCTGCTTTCAGTCAGGGGCTTGCTGAAATGCTGTCACACCTGACGCTGTGGCAGCATCATGTGCTGATGATGAGCTGCTCCCTCTCGTTTCAAACAGGGGCTCTGCTGGATCTGTGTGTTCACCGCCGCAGCAGCAGCTGTGATTGCACGGGGAAATGTCAGCCTCACTTGTCTGGACCCCATCGTGTCTATTTTAACTCCCATTCTTAACCTCCCTTTAGATCGCCAAATTGCCGGAGATGACGAGAAATAACAGAGGCGATGACAAGTGCACACTGGTAAATGTCAGGAGGGGGAGAGCGGGAGCAAGGTGAGGGATGAAGGAAGAAGACGGCTGGAAGGAGGGGGAGAGGATGACAAAGGAACGGAGCGGTGGAGGGATGGAGGGTGAAAAGACAAAGTTTGTGTGCGTGTGTGTGTGTGTGTGTTGACATTTGAGCTGGGACCAGATTGGTGCTCGGAGCTGAGTCCCTTCGCTCGGGGCCCTCGGCTCTGTCAGCTCATTCACAGCAGTGAGACATGAGAGGAGCGGGGGTGAGGACGCTGGGAGAAGGACAGCAGGAGTCTGCTACTGTTACGCCTCAGAGGTAAATATCTCCATCATTATCAAATATTACCTCTGGTGCGAGCACCAGGTTTTGCTTGTGCTACATCCAGCTGTTCCGTTCTCAGGCCCAAACGATGCCAAGCTCACCTCAGCTGTTTCTCATCACGATGGTTTTTTTTCTCTTTGTGATCCAACGAGCCAAACTTATCAGAAAAAAATGGCACCTGACCTTTAAACTTTGGGGGGAAAAAAGAACAGACATGTACTTTGACTTTTTTATTTCGTGTCCCATCCCCTTAACATTATACTGCAGCCAGGCAGCAGGGGGCAACTGAGATGTTTCGGTGTTACTTAGCTGTCATTTTTTGAAAATCCTTTTTGGTGCAATCTCTGTGTCATCCAACTCTGTGTGCAACAACTGTGTTTTCAACCGTAAGTGAGATGGCTACCATTATCCTGTGGGGTTTGCAGGTGTAGCCTCAGTGTATGGCTGCGTTTACAGTGTGTGAGTTCCACAGACGAGCAGATGATATAGAAATGATATAAACAGGCAGAGTGAACATGAGGCTCTGTGGCCTTGTTGCACTGGCAGTTGTCAAGACGTCTCAGCAAATCAGGCCAAAGCCCTGCACACTCATTATAGGCAGCTATTAAAGTATCATCACAAGCACAAAAGAGCACCAGCCTCCTCGCTGGCTGACAGAGACACACACACGTCACTATTCATCGAGGTTTTCTTTTTGTTTTGTTACGATAGCTGTGAGGCCTGCAGCTTCCCTGGAGCTCACTGGTGATGAGGCAGCCCTCGCTGCCATCACAGCCCAGTCAGAGGCCACTAATCTGGGCTATGCAACCAAGATGCAGGCTGGAGCAGATCCAGCTGCTTCAAAGTGGAAAAAAGAGAGGCACAATGAGTTCATGGAAACGCAACTGCTCACATCCCTGTTACAAGGTGCTGTTGGATTCCACATGTGCATGTTGTCTCACACACACACGCACACGCACGCACAATGGAGAAGTGCTGATCTATTGGCTGGCAGTGAGTAAAAGCACATTGCTGCTGAGTGCAGAGCATCCTCAACCACTTAGCCCGCCGGCTTTACTGCAAAGCACCATTTACACTAAGTGTGTGTGTATGTTATTGTTTCTGTGTGTGTGTGTGTGCACGTCACGTGCAAATGTCCAGGTAGGCCAAGCCTGTAGGTGTTGATGATTCTGCAGTTGGCACCACTTTATACATGTGTTAGATCTGTGTGGGCAAAATCTATCTATCTATCTATCTATCTATCTATCTATCTATCTATCTATCTATCTATCTATCTATCTATCTATCTATCTATCTATCTATCTATCTATCTATGGGAAAAAGCCTGTAGATGATGTGGATGACACTGGTATCTCAGGTAAATAGGATGGAGATGATCTAATTGATCTTGAAGGTTTTTTATTCCACACACAAAAAAAAAAATTTGGCAAAAAAAGAAAAGAAAAACACATTTATCACCCACTCAGTGTCTTCTAAGTGTATTAATGTGAAGATCAGTCATGGGCTGATATTCATACTGTTCACATTCTGCCTGTGTGTCACTTTCATTCTCATGTTCCATGAGCCTCTTTCAGCGTTGACTTCTCCCAGACTGCAGGAAAGAGCAACGGAGCTCGGGAGGAACACACAGATAAGCAGATGGACAAAAAGCAGACACACACACACAGACACACACACACACAGACACACACACACATGCGTACCGTCAGGGCCTGGAGAGCACCAGGGAGATGCACGAGCCTCACATTTAATTATCCACCTAATGGTCTCACTGTTCGTGTCAAATAAAGGAGGGGAGGAAGAGAGAGAGAGGGGGAGTGGAGGAAAGATGGAGAAGGAAGGAGGTGATACATTTTCTGTAATGTAGCTAAATGTTATAAAAATCCTTTTTATATGTCCTGTTTAATAGGTCTGAATTTGCACATTTCCAGTGAACGGACATTTTTTTTATTGCACATGTCTTACTTCCATCTGCACATATCTCCTTCTACAGTGCACCCTGTACCTGTTTTATTCATTAATGTACAGTTACATTTACTTATTTATTTTACTTTTAGAGTTAAGCTTAGTCCTTTAATTTTTGTTCTAGAGTTCAGTTTATTACTTATTATTATTTTGTAGAAATCTTTTTTTTTATATTTTTATATTTTAAGTAAACAACACTAAGCGTAATTAAAATAAAGAACATTCATGATAACAGGGCTAATGCGTCACAAATAATAGTGTAAGTGCTACAGTGGGATTTAATGAGACTCATAAAAAACCTATTGGTGTTTGTACCAATAGGTAGGCTAACTGACGCAGAGGCTAACTCGTCTGTGTTAAATTCATCAGTGGACTCCAATAATTTATTTAATGTGCTACAAAATATGTTTTAGGTATCAAATATCAAGATTATTCTCCATATATTATTATTATTATTATTATTATTATTACTGTATTATTATTTCTTCTTCTTCTTCTTCTTCTTCTTCTTCTTCTTCTTCTTCTTCTTCTTCTTCTTCTTCTTCTTCTTTTTCTTCTGCTGCTGCTGCTGCTGCTGCTGCTGGTTCTTCTTCTTCTTCTTCTTCCGGTGAGATTTAAATGCAGGTGTGTTTGATTTGCTCCTCTCTGGACATGTTTGTAAAACCAACACAACTTTTGTTGTCGCTCGTTAGTCGGTAAAATGAAATAAATAAACACACGGGATGGTTGTAAAATAAAGAGCGTGGAGCTTGAAACGTCTGTTTGTTTGTTTTGTTGTCCTTCAGTCAGCAAGCTAACCATGAGAAACCTGTGGCAACACTCAGGTGTGGAGGAAACCATGGGTAAAGGAAGTGAGTAAAAAGTGAGTTTTCTGTGATAATCCGCACATTATAACAGAAGTCAGTCTACTTCCATCTCGTCTTACACTGCTAAATGAAAAGCTTTGCTACTTCACATAACAAGCTAATATTATGAACTGCTGGCTAGCTGTAGCTAAGAAAGTTAGCCTGAAATATAGCTAAACACAGTCCACTGCACAGTTTTTATGTAGCTCTGACGTTAGCCGTGTTGTGTTTAGTTCATGCTAACCTAGATATATAGATATAAATAATATATAATCATCAGACAAAACATTTACTTTCACCTGCGTAGTTTTGCCTGATGACTTTGTATGAAGAATATGTCATTGGTATTGTGTCAATCTCAGTGTGGTTTATAAAATATAAATATTCCTGGTAAGTGCCAGAAGGCACATAATATTAAACGTAAGTTGGTGTGGTTGAAACCTTTTATAACCTGATACCATGAACCTCACCCGTTTATTTGTTCTACAAGTGACATAATTTCTTTTATTTCCTTTTGTGTGTGACATAAATAGACACGTTTGTTGAGGAGATCTTTCCTCTACATCGAGGTGATCTCGTGCTGAGGCTGTTCAGTGGCCCATCAGGCCACCAAGAGTCAACGTCGGCCCACATGGAGTGTGCTGCACCCTTCCAGGTAGAAACAAAAGTTTCTTGTTTTTAGCTGAACTGGCCCTTTACTTCAGCACAACACTACCCATAAAGGTAGTTGCACTTAGCAGATGCTTGGTGGCTTCAAGGTGACGCTTCAGCCTGATAAAAGCCTCATCTGGCAGTGACACAGTGAAGCAGCCTCAAAGTGGCTGTGTGAAAGGGTGACCTCGTGGAGGACACCCTGCAGCTAGTCCTTGTGCTTTGAAGACTTCCACTCAGGGGGACTTTCATTATGTGTAATCAGCACTTCACTGGTTGTGACTGGAATACCTTGTTTATTTGTTCAGGGCAAAATTGACTGATGTCCGATTAGTCGTGTCATGAAATCATCTCCATAATCGACTGTGATTTGCATTTTTATCTTAGTGTTGCAAAAATAATGTGTGTGTGCGTGTGAATTAATGTGTCTTCTCTGAATTTGAACCATTAACCTTGATCAGTATTAAGCTTATTAAATTAAACTTGCGTCAACCTTGGTCCATTAGTAAGGACTGCTCTTTTGATGTAGCCCACCTCTGTCTGTAGCAGCAATCGTTAACTCACTACAGAACCTGGTTAGTGATCGCTACACTATCGCTACACTATCGCTATCACTATCGCTATCACTATCGCACAAAATGTCAGTGATGTGTTATGCTTTATGTTTGAAGCGCTGGCAGTAGCTCAGATTTTTTTGGTTTGATTTCAGTGATCCAGATCTTGTTTTGTGATGAATCATTTATCAGATATAGAACCTCAGAGACACCTGTGGCAGAAGTGTAAAAATGGGGAAAATATGTGCAGTGTGTGAAGGCAGCTACACAGGTTATTTTCCAGGAATACTAAACCAGCAGAATTACGTTTTCTTAACAACCACTTTCCCAGTATCTGTGTAAACTGATTTTTTTTCCCCCACTCTATGTTACTGATGTTACTGAGATGGTGGTAAAGTCTTTCCCAGCCATGATATTCTAATGTTGCTCTCCTTGTAAGTTTGCCCTGGATAAGCATGTGCACAGAATACTTAGAATAACAATCAATCAGGGTGTGTTCTACTGTGCTGTGCTGCTTGTTGTTTCTCTGTGGCCCACCTTCTTCTATTCTATTCCCTGTGGTCCATCACTGGCATGTATGAGGACCTGTTGTGAAAAAGAGACTAGTGGGCATTGAGTGGACAGCGGGGACGTGACCACTGTGCAGAATGACCGCTCTGCCCCCTGGGTGGGATTGCTCACTGGTGTCCTGGAGACCGTTTGACCTTCCTTGTTGTGTTTGTTGTAGCGGGGGACAATCTCCAATAAGATTTTGATAAACCACGCTGTCACCACCGCTGTGCCTCTCTGTGCCTCTCTGTGAGTGGCTGTGAGTGGCTGTGTGTGAGATAAAGACCAGGGAGACAGACTCAGTGTGCTGATACTGTACTGTTCTTCTCTTGCAGAAAGTGTTTTCCCTGCCTCGAGTTTGGTCTGAATAGAAGCTGCTGTCATTGTGGATATATATTGTCTAGAATTACATGCATGAACCTTTTTTTTAAAAAAACTGTGATGAATAAAAGTGTGATACTTGTCACAGATGTTAGATACATGCAGTCCTACATGCAGCGACATTCATGGTATTGTATGATACAGATGAATGTTGATATTGCTTTTCCCCTTGACAACATTTATGGAAATGACTAGACATTGTTCCATTCTTGACTGACCTCCGTTGCCCAACAGTTAAGGAAGTACAACAGTCGACAGGTTTTTGGCAGAATCCCCAGATGCTTCATTTGCTTTGCTGGCTGTGGGCTGTAATATGTTTTTGACTGCCTGCGTTTGCTCATAACTCACTACTCTTTTTGTTTTTGAGCGGCGTGGACTGGCAGGGGAGAAGACACAGTGTAGACTTGGAATTGAAATGACGAGAAGGGAAAAAACTCAGCTGCTGAATATTTTTTGAATGAATTGTCAGACTACATATGGGAATTTGTGATAAGGGACAGCAGAACTATTCTTTCTGGCTTTGAGACTTGAACATGTTCAACTTGTGTTTGACGCATGTGAGCACATGTTGAATAAGGCTCAGTTGATACAGACCATCCACATATTTTAGTTACTATGAAGCATGTATGCTATATGATAGCATCAAAACAAACTGTTGGGCAAATTTACTGATGTGGATTTTCATTCACTCGTCTGATGGAGATCAATATTGTGCAGTCCTCTGACTGGATTACGTGATGATTGACATTTATTCACTGTCATGGGCTAAATGAAAGGCTTTGAACTCGGCTTCCAGACCTTGTCATTCCAGTCACACTCCTCATCCTCTGTGGATGTGACCTGATCATCTGTTAGGTGTAACCACTGTCTGTCTCATAACTGTGAACTATATACTCTCATAAAGGTGCAAGTATATACTTTAAATGTTTGATGTGTTTGTGAGCACTGACACAGCTGGATTAAATACATATATATATATGTACACACACACACACACACATATATTATATATATTTATAGTCATAACTTGTGATGATGTGAACATGACCCCAGCAGCTCAGTGCCTTTCTCATCCCACAGGCCTGAAGAAATTAAGGTTGTGTCATTGCTCCTTTAGTAGTGGATTTAATGAAGGGATGGTTCACTGTGGAGACATTCAGATGGGACAGATGAGTTGTTTGTCCTTCTCCTATCAGCTTTCACTGGTCCAGATTTAATGGGAACATTAAAAAAAGTGAACATCTGCCACGGAAGCTCAGGTTTTCCTGGCCGGTCTCTGTCCGTGGTGCTGATCTACGCAGTCTCCCTCCCTCTTTCTCTCTTTCTCTCTTCTTCTCGTCACTGGACTTTCTTCTTCTCTCTCTGACTCTTTGCAGTGTAATCTCCCGCACATTATTTGCTCAGCATCATACACCTCTCTCTGACGCACTGTCCAACACGCACACACACACACACACACACACACACACACACACACACACACACACACACACACACATCTCTCTCTCTCTCTCTCTCTCTCTCTTTCTCTCTCTCTCTCTCTCACTCTCTCACATACTCTCTCTCTAGTGCGCGCACACCCCCTCCTGTTCAAATATTCATTTGCTACACCTCAAAGGCCCTTTTTGCCTCCCACCTGCCCCCCACCTGCCCCCCACCGCCGCCCCCCCACCCCCCCGGCAGAGACACGGAGCTCGTGGTTGGAGGGAATAAACGCCAAAGAAGAAGAAGAAGAGGAAGAAAGACAAACAGAAATGACTGTTATGAAATCTTAACGACTTATCCGTCTCGTCGGTTCTGATGTCCTCCGTCAGACAGACGATGGTGAAGGACTCATAGGAGACCAGTCCGTGGCTCAGAGGCTCACAGGCGGCCGTTCACCGCACAGTGTTCCCACCGGGATGAAACCACCCGTGGATTGTGTTGGTGGTTTGTGCGCAGCCATCAGGCTGAAGCGGTGACCGGGCGAACTGGTGGTGAGGAACTCCGCTCAGAGAGCCGAGCACCGGGGATCCACTTAAAGCGCCGCCCGCAACAGGCAGGTGCGGTCTCCACCGCCCGCTCCCCCCGCTCTCTGTGCGGGCTTTGACGCAGAAAGTCGCCTTTGCGCATCAGCTGAGGAACTCCGCGAGTTTGGAGAGAAGCCGCTCTCCCAGCCGCGGAGGGAAACCTTCAGCCAGTCTGCGTAAAAGCCACCGGAGACAGGCGTTTGTGGACAACACCGTGGAGGTTGTGGGGGAGTGAGCAAATCTACCCCCACCTCCACCTCCAGCACCTTTGTGTCCTACCCACTTCCCCCCCGAGGCGTCCTGGTAATCTGCGACCTTCCACCCAGACGCCCGGAACCTCTCCAGTCTCCGGGCGTCACCACCCTGCGGTGGCAAGATGACTCCTATGGCCAACTTGGATACAGTTTCTGGGCTCGTCGTCTCCACTGACGCCCTGATTCGGTGAACGGAAGTGTAAGAGAAGGAGAAGGAGAAGACACGTGGATTCCTGAGGCGCACCGCTGGATGCGCTTTTGACGCACGCAGGTGCCGCTGTCTCAGTGTGAACCGCCGTCCCGCAGGTTTCTGATGTCGGAGAGGAAGACGACGAGCCGGAGTGGTCTGAACGCCGGGTTTGCCCCGGGGGGATTTGGGCTTTAGGTTTGAGGGGGAAGCGCTGGGATAGGAAGAGCTCTCCTTGTGTCCTCCCTTTGTGTCCTCCCCCCCCCCCCCCCCCCCCCCCGAGGCGTCCTGGTAATCTGCGACCTTCCACCCAGACGCCCGGAACCTCTCCAGTCTCCGGGCGCCGCGCGTCACCACCCTGCGGTGGCAAGATGACTCCTCTGGCCAACTTGGATACAGTTTCTGGGCTCGTCGTCTCCACTGACGCCCTGATTCGGTGAACGGAAGTGTAAGAGAAGGAAAAGGAGAAGGAGAAGACACGTGGATTCCTGAGGCGCACCGCTGGATGCGCTTTTGACGCACGCAGGTGCCGCTGTCTCAGTGTGAACCGCCGTCCCGCAGGTTTCTGATGTCGGAGAGGAAGACGACGAGCCGGAGTGGTCTGAACGCCGGGTTTGCCCCGGGGGGATTTGGGCTTTAGGTTTGAGGGGGAAGCGCTGGGATAGGAAGAGCTCTCCAGCGGAGACGGGGCCGAGGCGGTGGAGTTACCGGGAGCAGGGGAGACCTTCACGCTGACGGATTACCAGGCTTTTCTTCTCCTCAACACCCGCAGACGCGCTCTCCTTTCATGTCCGACAGGGTAAGAGAACCGCATTCTGACCTCATGGTCAACAAGTCTGAGCGGATGGAAACAGGCTGCTCATATTTTCACTTTTGAAGCCCTGTTTCCCTGCAGCCCAGAAGAAAATCCAGTTGATGCGATTTAGTTTGGGTTTGGTCACGGTTAAAAACAACAATACTTACTGACAAAGAGACACGACACACACATTGTGGTGTGTTCTGTTGTGAGAACACATGTTTAATTGGAGGAAAGGGTGAGTGTCCTGTGGTTACGATGTGGTTTGGTTGTTGAAGAGAAGCAGCGAACATTCAATCATTGGAATAAATTTAAAATGCGCTTTTCATTGACGTGGTGCCCACGCAGCTCGGATAATAACCATTCCCTTTTTTTTTCGTCTTGGCTCTGGGTCAACAGGTCCGGGAACGTCTCTCTCTCTCTCTCTCTCTCTCTCTCTCTCTCCTCTATCCATCTCTTCTCTTTCAGTAAAAGTCAGTATGATATATCTGCATTGGTTAAACCAGGCAGGGTCTGAAATGTTTCTTTAGGCAAATCGTTGCACTTCTGACTCCATTGATTTTCAGGATTCAGATATAAAATAGGCAACAGGGGGCGCTCCTTCTACTGATTTCAAATAGCGCACTGTTTTTTTTTAAAGCTGCAGTTTACATATGAGATGCTACAAGCTGGTTTTATATGTAGCTATAACTACAGCGTGTTAAACAGATGATGCAGTGGATGTGCTGATGATGAACTGGGAGTAGGACTGTTCTCACTGAGCCAGTTTTCTTTCTGGGTTGAAGTGGATTTGATTTGAGGAGTGATAGAAGTGCGGTAGAACATGGTGGGACTGATACGGAGCGGGGGATAAATCGATTCACATTGATAGTGAGAGACCAAATGCAGTTTGCGTTCTGATAAACCAAACAGTTTGTGTGGTTTATTGCCTCTGGAGAAAACGGAGACGAGAGATGTAAGAGAGGGAAGGCAGTTATTAAAATCCCAGAGGATGACATTTCATCCCGACTGATCAAAAGAAGGGGATTGACTCATTACTTGTTCCCCAGTGCATGGTTGGTCTATCAAACAAGGACAACAGCGTGGTGTCTCTATCAAACCTTGATACCACCAGATGCCTCTCATGTTTTTTATTTTTTTATTTTTACAGTGAACTCATGATCATACTGTGCGATCATATTGATGGGTTTATAGCCTGCAGGTTAGAGGAGTATGCTCATGACCGCAGGGCCATTAGTCCAAACCTCGAGAGAGATCTGCAATTGGCGAAAGACAAACTAAGGCTTTCATCCCATCATTGCTGCGGTTGCCTCAAGCAAAGCATGTAATTCCCAACTGCCTCAGCGGAGCTGCTCGGCAGTAATCACATTGTCATTGGTGTCTCCCACTTGTGTTGAACCATATTTTTTAACCGCAGTATTAATGGAGGAGCTATAAAACTGGAGACCACAGATACCAGTAGTAAATAAAACTGTGACTCTTCCTGGCTAAAAACATACTATGTAAACATCCAGTTTCATTCATCCATTCATGTGGGATTTTTCTGTACAGTACATCATTTTGAGTCTGGGTAATTCTCAATCAGCAATCTGCACCTCTCTCAGGACAAACTCTTATTTAATTAGTGCTACCCATTTGTCTTGATTCGTCAGTGGAGGTGTTTAGACCAGCGGCCTGCAGATTTGCTTTTATTTATTTAACCGTAATTTAATCCGGCCAGTCATGAGGGCATGTGTGCTCGACGGATTTTTTCTGTATATGCCCAAAGATGTTCATCACATTTCCCAGGATTTACTATAGCTTACACCAGTGTGATGTGTGTGCAGCCTTGAAAAACCCTCTTGTGGGTTCACCTTTTGCCCCCCTCCCCTTTATTTCTGAAGAAACCACATTGGTTCCATAAGGAATTAAATCTTCCTTTCAGAGAAGATGTGTGATTTATTTTGTCATACATAAATAGGACAACATACCTGTTTGTCCCAGTGGGGCGGCAACACCATCCCCTGTGTCCTCCTCACTATGCTGTCTTAATAATTCATCTTTGTAGGAGCACACAAAGACCAGGATGTGGTGTTCCAACTTAATAAATAGATATTGTGTATGCATTTTCTTCTGGGGGTAGGAAAGGCCAGTTATACCAGAGACCAATGGGGCCTAATCAGAACCTATGTTTTTATAGTTGCCCTTCAAGAAATAAATGGATCAACTATAAGTATGGTTGGTAGCATGTACACTGTCAGTAGAGTTGTAACGATTAATAGTCACAATGGAGCTGATGTAGGAAATGAGGTGATTTATTGGAGTTCAGTGGCTAGAAGTTAAAAAAGCTTGATTAGTACTGCCAGCAAATGTTTATATGCAAATGGTTTAGAAGGACCTGCGTGGTTCTCATGTAGCTTGGATGATCTTTGTTTGACTAGAAGACAGAGTCGTGTGTTTCCACAGTTTAAACAGGGAGAGAAGAGACACCAGATCATGTCGTTGCTACGTTTTCTTTTTCCAGTTTATTGCCTAGATACATTGCTAAAGCAACAAAGATGTGTTTATTTTTACTCCCGGTTGCAGTGTCTTAAACAAGCTGACACTGACCAATTACCATGACATGAAATATGACTCATTTTATCAAAAGCAGAAACAGTTGGAAACAGTGTGGATTGTTATGCAGACCAGGAAGCACACTGCGTTCTGACAGTGTGACTAGTTTGCAGTGGGAACAACAGAACCTCCAATATACTGCTAAGGGAATAGTATTACTCACTCAGTGCACTGCATAAGAGGAAGATAGACTATTATATCAATATACAAATAAAGAATAGTCATTTAAGAAAAGTGAGCTCTTGAACAAAATGCCATTCCTTCAAGGTTAGCTGCCCCCCCCCCCTTCCAATCTAATCCCCTTATCCACTGAATCAACTTGGAAAGACATCATCTCGCTGGCCAAGGTGATGGTGTTGGGTGGGAGTGGGGGAGGGGATCTCAGGCCAATGAGCATGAGTCAGTGGCAGCTAGTGGCTGAAGAGGTGTGAGTGACCTGCAGTGCAGAGCTTAATGTTTTCTCAGAGAAAGAGTGTGAGGACTTTTCTTAGGGATGGTTAGCACATGTGTAAGTCTGTTTGTGCGTGTGAAAAGATTTTTCATTTTGCACAGTGTTGGTCACGTCTTTGCTGCAGTTACACATCTATGATGAGCTGATATGATATGGTGTATATCTGCCCCCTCCCCCCAGCATTGTACAGCATGCTGTTGAAACCAAACCTGACCTGAACCCTAAACATCTGCCAGATGAGATTCAAGAAATTCAACAATACATTCAAATGATTATCAGTGTTATTTTCAGCAGAGGCGATAAATAAAGCCCCAGGTCACTATTTGAAGGAAAAACAATAATATAGAAAGAATAGACCACTCCTGTGACAGTGTGCATCATTTTTTTCATACCACAGATACTCATGGTATTGGATAAACATGCCACTATTTCACTGTGCGGTGTGAAATTGAAATGCATCAAATATCTTCTTCAAGATAAGGAAACCTTTTCCTAGAAAAGTGTCAGTCATCCTTGGAAGGTTGTCATAGCTGTCTGTCAGAACAAATCCAGTCCTTCCGTATGGAGCGATGCTTCTGGGGGATTGAAGGGCATGGAAATTCAACAAGCTCTCCAGGCCTAACTTCATGATATTTAAATCTGGTTATCTGGAGAGGTATGTAATTTGACCATGACGGCCATAAGAGCAGTGTTAACTATGTTTAGGAATGGGAACATGGAATCAGGGAACGTTGTTGATCATGCACACTATGTCTTAAATTATACATGACCTTGCAGAAATCTTTTGACTTTTCACTCTAAAGCTGAAGGTTACAGATACACCACAGTGTTTAACATGTGAAACAAATTCACCGCACGTTGTTGACACCTGCTGGGTTTTCCTAAATGAAAGCCTGTGCACTTGTAGGTAAACGATCAAAGAGAATCATGTTACTTGTACATGGCTAAGTGCTCTTGCATCAAGGTGATGTGTCATATTGCACTTCCCATTTTAAATGCAACCCTGGTTAAGGAAAACGTCAGAAGTCCCTTGATGTTGATGAATTTTAGGCGTAAGCTGTATCACAAGGGTGATGATTTAGTCTTAGAATCCAGTAAATTCAAGCTTTCAGCAGTTATTTTGTAAAGTCTTCATCTGTCCCTGTGAGCAAGCTTTGACTTATGGCGTCCATTTCCTCTTTGCCAGAGACTGTTTACTTCTGTTCTGTCCATTTAACCAATGTACCTTCACTATGTGAACCAACCGTGAGGCTCTTTGGACTTCAGTTGCCTGGGGGTGTTTTAATAAATCTTGCAGAAAGTTGACTGTCAGACCTTATTAAAGCCTGACACATATTACCTGTTGGTATTTTATTACCCCGTGAATCAGTCCTTGCACTTGGGATTCACTAATTCTGCAGCGCCTAATGTGAAATTAGGGTTGTGGAAGAACACATGTAAACATTTCCGCAGTACTGGAGATATGGTTGCTTTGGGTAACCATGAGGTAGAGTCTTTTAAAACCCCAACAGGGCATATAGACAGTATTAAAAACTGCCAACACTAGTGGGCAGTATGCAAATGTAGAACATCAGCTTTGTTAGTGTATGAATACATACTGTACATCTGTACATACATACAGACACACAGACACAGTATATCCAGATCCCCAGGAGAGGACAGTGTGTATTCTACATCTACAAAGCTGCTCAGTGATGGGGAGCTACTGGCCACACAAACAAACCTCAATCACTGCAGGGCGCACTGGGATCAATATGTTCTCATAACTCAAGGCCCCTGACCCGGACCGCAGATCATTATTGCCCCCTGGAGATGGGGCTGACGCGCGCACGCACACGCACACGCACGCACCTGCACACACACGTGTTGTCTCTACTACTGCGCCAACCATTCCAAAAGACTCGAAATAGCCGCACTCAGTATTCTAGATCCACTTTCTCTCTCTCTCTCTCTCTCTCTCTCTCTCTCTCTCACTCTCTCACTCTCTCTCTCACTCACTCACTCACTCACTCACTCACTCACTCACTCACTCACTCACTCACTCACTCACTCACTCACACTCAGTGCAGCCCAGTGGTGCAAGGAGAATTGTGTGCCGGAGGGGCTGACGGGTAGAGGAGATGCAGTCAGGGAATATACGTAGCTGATGAACAGGGCACATGACAAATAGACAAGAGACATCTTTTCTGTGAAAAAATATTTCTTTGTACTTTGTATGTTTTATTGTTTTTATCACCACCACCATTATGTTTGATGGGTCAAGTATTGTGGAAACATGCAGGGCCCAGCGTTTTGTATGACCAATAAATCATGGTAGAGGGGGGCCAATAACTTTATGAGACAATAAAATTTAAATGGGATTTATATGGATCACTTCACTGCCTTTGTCCCTGCTGCTTCTGTCCTCTAAATGTGTGCCAGCCAAATTAAAGCAAAATAAACATCTCATATCAAACAGGTTTATGAGACATTTGTTATTTGGCCTCAGATAGCATGTATGTAGCCAACAGTCGCACAAGCGATATCAGACCATGAAACTGGTTGAATCAGGGGCACGGTTGGAAATGATCCTCAACATGTAAATGCTCTTTCATTTACTAGTCCTGATAAATTAAGCTGTACATTTCTAATTGGAATCGTAGCTGGGGCTACGACAAATGATGATCTTAATTATCAGTTCAATTGCTGGTTATTTATGCAGTTAATTAACTGCTTTGGCGATCAAATGTTGTTGTCAGCCATGATGGTTCAGTTATTGATCTGTTAGTCTCCCAGTAGTTGATTTGGAAAAACTTTCTGCACATTTGCGTTACTGTTCTTAATGTAGTTGTGTCTTCCGTTCTCGGTGTGTGTGTGGGCGTGTGTGCTTTTCTTGTCCTGTTTCTGAACCAGCCATAATGGTGTTTGCGGTGGAGTGTGTGTACTTGTCTTGCTCTCATATCTATATTTAGGCGTCTGTCTCCAGCATTTATAGAGGCCACGCTCCTTGGACACACAAATCATTATGGCGAGCTGACACCAGCAGGACACTTCCTCAGCTCCCAAACTGCTGAGGAGTGGTTGGCCAACACATGAGAGGATGAAGGTGTTTCCACAGTGACTGGTTGTAGAGCTTCTGGGCTGCCTGCCAACGTGGGGAGTATATGTAATAATGAAGTAGATCCTTACCGCGTTCTTGCTCCTTCGCTTTATTAGTAGCGTTTTAATCAACTTTACAGTGGACTTAGTGGTTTAGTTTTTACAGCCTTTCCCATGTGCCACTTTAATCTTTCCTACTGTGCCATGTGCAATTTCTATAAACTTCAGAAAAGAAAGCAGATTTTTTTTCCCCCTTTTTAATTGTCCTTTGAACATGATTCCCATGTTAGTTAATAGTTGAGTTTAGAACCGGTGGGATGATAATACAGCACAGGCTGAACCGTGTTCCTCTGTGTGGTGGATTACACATGCAATCACAATGATGTATGCAGCTATGTGTGTGTGTGTGTGTGTGTGTGTGTGTGTGTGTGAGAGAGAGAGAGAGAGAGAGAGAGTCAGAGCGCTCAATATCATATTTTGTATGTGAGCTGAGATACACAGAGACACTTTTGTAAATAATTGAATAGGTGCCTCTGACCACCACCTTAATCAGCTGTATTGACTAGATCTGGGCTTTTGTGTGTGTGTGTGTGTGTGTGTGTGTGTGTGTGTGTGTGTGTGCGTGTGTGTGTGTGTGTGTGTGTGTGTGTGTGACAGAGAGCATGCTTCTCCTCCAATTACTAGAGAGCTGAAATGCCAAGGCATTGTGGGATACATGAGATGCATTTTTGGAGTTTGTAACAACATTTACTTTTCTGAACTTTTTACATCACATACACATTTAAATCTCTTTCTCTCGTCTATTGTGATATTGTACATTGTGCCATCATGACAGAGCATGACAAAAAGTCTAGTTTTGTTTGTCCTGTGCAGCGTGTTCTTGTTGTGAATGTGGAGCAGAGGAGAAAAAAAGCATCTGTTCATTGTTCATCACGTTACATAAAGCGTATGCCAAACTGTAAACAAAACCTGTGCTGAGACAATTCACAACACACCCACAGGCAGAAGTGTGGAGGACTATAGTTTGAATCAGACTGGTCTTAACGCACTGGTCTTAGGCAGTGGGTTGCGGGAGCGTCACAGCATCATGGACTGTAATCGGTTTAATAATCACTTTTGTGTGAGTCATTGCTCCAGAGAGGAGCGGATGTGGACTTTACTGCTCATTATTTCAACGCGGTTTATGGCTAGGAACAGATTAGCTTTGATGTTTAGCACTTCCATCTGATGCAACACAATGACAACTCAATGCAACACAGTTGAGCTGTAACTCAAAATGCAAAAAAGTATTTCAATAGTTAATATTGAAGTATTTCAACAGTTAAATGTGTTTATGAATTCTTTATGGTGTATGCATGTTTTCTTCAGTTATTTTGACCTTACTTTTTGGGTGAAGGGAGCTCTGCTTAGATCATGACATCCACTGATGTCAGTTTGTTTATGTTGTTCTGTAAATGCGGTTGCATGGTCATTGTGTTTTTAGGAGATGTGTGGAAAGTTGCCAGACTTGCCGTTGGGAACTGTTTGTGTCCGGAGTTATAGACCTGTCCTCCGGCTTCTTAGTATTCTGAGCTGCACGTGAAGATGGTGAGAACATGAGAGTCAAGGACAGTTTGCAGTTCTTTTCAGTCTATAAATAGAACAAGTTTGGATCGTCACCCAGGACCTCAGCAAAATGCTCATCCAATACAAAGTGATCCCCTTGTGAGACCACAGCGTATTGACGTTTCCCATGAATAATTCTGCCCTCGATACAAAACACTGTTGCTATAAATACAGCTTGACACCTAACTTGTCTTTGACCCTGCTGCAGTGACATCAAAACAGACAAAAACAGACATTGTTGACATCACCCTGTACCGACAGGTATAATGTTTGATATCATAGCTTGAGCTTGAGACTAAGGGGGCCAAGAGGTTGCCGGTTCGAACCCCACTCGGCACCACCGTGGGCCCTTGAGTAAGGCCCCTAACCCCCAGTTACTCCCTGGGCACCTTGCATATGCCTGCCCACTGTGCCACATGTTTGTGACGGGTTAAACGCAGAGACCATGTTTCGTTGTATAGTGTACTGGGACAATGACAAATCAAGTTTCTTCTTCTTCTGTTTTCCTGTCCCCTCTTCTCTATCTCTCTGTTCCCTTGGCTCCCTCCCGTCCTTTTACCCCCCCCACCCCCCTGTGCCCTTGTTCTTCCTCTTCTCTTTATTTCCTTTGTACCTGCAATTAATCCTCGTTCGCCCCCGCTCTCATTTCTAAACAAGCTGCAATATCGCCATCGCTATTTGCTGCTCCCACCAGTTCTTTTTGAGGGGCTGCAGTGTCCTCTGTGTGTGTGTGTGTGTGTGTGTGTGTGTGTGTGTGTGTGTGTGTGTGTGTGTGTGTGTGTGTGTGTGAGACCGCGAGAGGCTTAGTTTCTTCTTTCTTCTTCTGTTTTCCTGTCCCCTCTTCTCTATCTCTCTGTTCCCTTGGCTCCCTCCCGTCCTTTTACCCCCCCCCCCCGTGCCCTTGTTCTTCCTCTTCTCTTTATTTCCTTTGTACCTGCAATTAATCCTCGCTCGCCCCCGCTCTCATTTCTAAACAAGCTGCAATATCGCCATCGCTATTTGCTGCTCCCACCAGTTCTTTTTGAGGGGCTGCAGTGTCTTCTGTGTGTGTGTGTGTGTGTGTGTGTGAGTGCGTGTGTGTGTGTGTGTGTGTGTGAGTGTGAGACCGCGAGAGGCTTATTGTTCATATCTGCTGGTGTCTCCCATTGTTTATGTTTATGGAGGCACAGGATTGTATGCATGCTGTTAAAGTCTGTTCTGTGTGTGTGTGTGTGTGTGTGTGTGTGTGTACGTGTGTGTGTGTGCGTGTGCGTGTGCGCGTGCGTGAGAGAGTACGACAAGATGTGTGCGTCCCTGTCATTCCCCACCTGGTTGTCAGGGGTGGTTAGTCACTGTCTGTGGCAGCTCGCTGATAATTAAGGCAGAGTTGAGAAGAGAGAGACAGACAGAGGAGAGGGATGAGCACCGGGAGGAAACAAGGGAGCCGTGAAGCAAAAGAGACACACGGCCTTCTGAGACAGAGAGTATCAGTGTGTTTGAGTCTAAAAGCCTGCGGTTTTATTTTCTTTATCCGTTTATATTGAAACCATGTTATTTGTGACCTTTTTTTTCCCTTTCTATTCTATTTTTCTCTCCCTCTCTCTCTGGGTCTTTCACAAACCTGATCCACCCACCTCTCCCTGCACACTGTTGCCTGCTATTTTTTGCTTCTGTTTCTGAACCATCTGTAAAGCTGTTGTATCCGTTCACCTGTGCTGTGTGTTGACAACCACACTATCTCTAATTCCACTTAGAGATATGTCATTGATCAGAGGCAAACTAGCCTTCTCAGGTGTCTTTAATAACAGGTTTGTAAAGAAAATCAAATAAGTAGTTTGTCAAAATGTGTCCATCATGGTCATATTTCTTTTATTTTGAGTTTTCTTCAGCTCAGTGTTTAGCATCACTTCCTTCATCGCAGAAGTTTTGTTCCTGGATTGAGCTGAATGTTTTTGGTATTGTTTTTTGTTATTGGATATAGAGTGATTTATTATGTTTACCTAACAGTGGATCTCCTCAGTCTCCCCTCAGCTCTTCTCTCCATCCCTTTGTTTTTTCCTGACTCTGTGATATCCCCTCTCATTCATCACCTGCAGCGCTGCCTCACTAGTCCTCACACGCCCCTGTGTGTGTCTGTGTGTCGACCTATTGCCCTTTGCCTCTGTGCCTCTGTAATAACACACGTCAGTAACTGTGGATCTCCCCTGAGTCACAAACCTAATGTCACAGTGCAGGGGAAGAATTATTTAATATTAACTGGTTCCATTAGTGATCTTCAGATAACTTCAGTAGAAACTTAACGTTAGTAAGTTAACGTACATTTGTATTTACACCACAAAGAGAAATGTTATGTTGGACAGAAAAAACTGGTCAGAGGACTCAACAGTAGTCACGCTTACTTACAGGCTTGCTATTGGCTCCAGCGTGGCCGTGATGTAAACATTACACCCAGGTGAACTTTTCTCCTCCTGTGACGTCTTCCAGAAAAACAAACAAACACTGTAAACACACCTGTCACATTGCAGCTGTGGATTATTTTTATCCAGCGTATGTGCTACACACAGCATGGCCGTTCCCACGCTGCTATAAAAACACACTTAATGACTGACGACGTCGCTGACAGTAGCTTGAAACCCATCGATGAGACGCAATGGATCTAATTCTGTGAACGAAAAGCAAAATCATCTGCTGGCAGGATGAAAGAACTCAATATGAGAACTTTTATTATAGCAGCAGAAGAGCCAAAATGTGGGAGGTGAAAATTTGAACTCCAAAACCATCTTGTTGACGTTTAGGAGTATGATGACGACGATGTTGTAATGTAGTTATGAAAGTATAGAGCCAGACGCTGTCATCACTGGTTCCCCCGGTCCACTGGACTGACAAACAGCTGCAGAGCAAAGCCTAACGACAGAGCTGGCTCCTTGTTGAAAGGGAGAGAGAAACACTGGGATCAGGACAAATGGAACCACAGGGAGCAGGGGAAAAAAAATAAAAAAATGGGAAAGAGCAAAGATTATCACACTCTACATGCAGGCGTTTACCCTCTTTGCCTCTTTGACTGTGCTCATCACACACGCACACACACACACACACACACACACACACACACACACACACACGCACACGTTTGAGTCAAGGCAGATTTGACTCACAGTGTTTGCTTTGTGCCTCTGTTCTTTGACTTAATGTCACTTATCGTTATAACGGCTGGCAAGACGAAGGGAGAGGAGACTGAAGAGAGAGCATTACAAGCAAATTGGCCATGGGGGAGTTAAGCAGCCAGGCCAGACCAGACACACACACAGACACACACACCCACGCGCGCACACAGGCAGACAGAGGTCTTGATTGCTGTAAGAGTTCGGCTGGATATGGTCCATTGGATGCAGCTGTCATAATGGTTTTGGCCTGAAGGTGGACGAAGGTGATTTTCTCCCTTGTTCTCTCTTTCCCTCTTTTCCCGTTATAGCCTGTTCGGAGCTGGACGGTGTGGAGGAGCATAATTAGCTCTGATAAGCTACTCCTCTCTCCTGCTGTTTGCAGATGCACTTTAGGCTCCATTTTTTGACACAGCCATCTTTGTTTCTGACACTGTTGTTGCCATTCCGGTGATTGTCATTCTCGTTCATTAAAGCTACGTCACCTAAATCTGTGGAGAGAGCTGAAAGGCATTATGGGTATTGGTGAAGTGTAATGAGTTTGTCAACCAATTAGAATGAAGTGAAGCCTCGAGATCTTTGTTTTGTGTCATTAACAAGGACACTGTTCTGAAGGTATCATCATCATACGTCTTAGGAAATGCCTTAATGTGCCACTCATGATGTTTGTTTATTTTCAGCGAAATGCACAACAATCCATATGTGACTATAGTATGCACATGCAAAAATCATCAAACTTACTTATTCACTGCACAAGATTACAATTTAATCTTTTGCACATATTTATATACATGTTTCATCTATATTGGGTGCTTAGCTGAAATATAAAACAATTCTAAACAAGTATTAAATAATTATAAATGATTGTTAGAAAAGTTGTCAAAGATCTGGTCTCTCTTTTCAACCAACAGGAGCGTCACTGCTTGTAATGTGATGTGCTTATAGAGGCAAAGCGACTGTAATTTAATCAGTGTGTTATAATGGAACAACAACAGCTGATGTACAAACTGTTCCGGTAAACAGAGTCAGAAATCATCCTGCCACAATCACAAACACAACGTCTACCTCATTCCAGCTGATGAGCAGTGATTAGTGTCGAAACATTGTGTTATTTTACAACAAAAGAGAGGCGAGTCTTGTGGAAACGAGCAGGGTGGATTGTATTTGGTTGTTTTAAAATCAAATTTACCCCTTTTGTTACTGTGACTTCATTTTTCTGCCTTGCTCCGTCTGTGTGAGCTCCATCTGTTGTACACTTTACATCTACCTCCTTTTCTCTTCCTGCCATTCTCTGGCAAATTCAACATTGCATTGGCAGTGCAGTGCATACTGACTTAATGTTGCCAGGTCTGTTTTTAATACATTACACTGGCATCCATTACAGCCATTTGTAATACGACTCGATTTAGCTCGTAAGTTTGGAGGAAGAAGCACAAAATGATTGATTGAAATTATTAAAGAAACAAGTTTAAAAAGTAAATAAACACTCACTTTTAAGCAGTTTTTCTTTCACTTGTATGTTTTTACATTTAAAAGTCTACACAGCTTTCCATCACTTCAGCACAGGGTCCAATACAGTGTACGCAGCTAACTAATAATTACATGACATTTGATTATGTTTTGATCCGAAAGTGGCACCTTGCAGAGGTGAGTCACAAAATTCAGTAGAAATCATTGTCTGGAGTTGAACTGGCACAAAGCCACTGTAAATCAGTTTTTATTAAAGTGAGAAAAGTGGAGTGAGTCTGCTACCTGCAGTCAGGGAAGGAATATTGGAGCTATTACTCGTCAAGTGGAGTGTTGTTAAAGAAGAGGAGCCTCTGAGGAGCCAGAGAAAATCAAGTTCACATCACGTTACCTTTGAGACAAAGAGCAACAGATATGTACGGCGAGTGCACATTTGTGTCCCTGCTACTCGAAGCTGCTAGACTACTACTAAACTACTAGAATTAGTTAGAAGGAATTCTGACATTTTATTTATTTTATGTGCAACATGCCCTGATATCGCAGTAAATGATAAAAGTTTGATCAGAACGTGGCAAGACAGTTTGCCAGGCGACTCTTCGTGAAGGTCACAGACCCACGCTTCCAGCCACTTTGGCCATTCACGACTCCACAGCAGTGTGGCGATATTTCATGGGCTTCAAACGAGAGGCTATTAAATGTGAAAATCAATGTGAAAATATAAGCCCACCGAAATAAAATGGGGAGAAAGGACAGTGGGTGAAATGAAAGGGAAAACCAAACTGATTGAAGAAGATAAAAGCCGAACAGGAGCAGAGGAAGAGGGGAGCAGGGAGAGAAGAAAGGATAATGCAGAAATAAGGGGAATGATTAGAGGAGACGGGGGATTTAAAAGGGAGCGGATGAATGTCACACACACACACACGTAATACACAAACATGAATAATATCACATTTACTTTCTGTCATTCACCTCTTTAGTCTTAACCCTGTACCTTTATCAATCTGTTTCCACCGCTGGTGTCGGTTGTGTTGCATCTTGTGTTACCAACACTGTTAATGTGATACTTGCATTCACATCAACACTAGCATGTCGTATTAAAGGAAAACAGATGGCAGATCGAGCCCAGGTTGTCTATCATGCTGCCTAACAGCGACTCAGTAAAACGACTGTATCCTGGGATCACGTTACCTATTTTACTCAACTCGCCCTTTTTATTTTGTTCAATCACAAATGAATGTTTACATCTGTTTATTTGACCAATTCCAGTTTATTCCTGCTTTTCATTTCTTCGGCGCTGTCAGCCCGTTTATATCACGTCCACACAGCAGCCTCTGCTCTGCAATTTGTGCCTCTGTACAAATTATGTACGAGTTCTGATTTGAAAAGCTTTGTAAAATATGATCATAAACACTGTTCCGCTGTGACAAAGGCTTCAGCAGTCAATGACAAACTGTTCCCAGATAGCGGCTTGATGTGTGTAATATCGCACACAATGTGAAGGCACGGCCAGCCTCCACCGTGACTGCACATATTAATGCCACAGCCTGCTCGGCCCACCGCTGTAAACATCTGCTGAAAAACATGCAGGGCCTCCACACCACATGGAGACTGTGAAGACAATGTTTCAGTCAAATTCTGTTAAAACAGCTTGAATGTTTTCCGCTCTCTGCAGGAGGACACATGATGCGGGATAGCAAACCGCGCAGGCTAACGTGCGATCCAGCAACAGCTTAAGTAACTTAATGTCGATAGCCGTTATTAAATCGGCGTGGAGAACGCCGGCTGCAGTCGGTTTGCGTTGGCTCTGCGTTACACCTTGCTGTCAGCGCTTGTCCGAGATAGTTTATGGAGATGAAACTCCACTCACAGACAAACTGAGCAGATATTTAATTCCAGTGAACTCAACAGGGACGTCTTCCTTTGGGTGGGTTTCATTATGTCTCCGGCAGACTTGGCTTCTCCCAAAGGAACCTCAAGTGTTATTAAATTAATGCCTTTATATTTTTGAACTTTCATTATGTGTAGTAGTCGACATCTGTGACGTTCGCAGATACAAGGGTTATCTAATCAGCGTTTAAGCTGTGGTGGTGGTGATGGTGGTGTTTTACGTTGCAGTGACTGCCGGCTGTCTGCTGCGGATGGCATCATCCATCACCTCAATGTGAGGGAAATCTGAGAAGGTTGAAGGAATGAAGACTCTGAAGATGGATGATGTGTGAAGCAGAAATAGTTTTAACTGCCAGATGCAGCAGGCAGGACTGGCAGCTGAGCTGTGTAGACGTCAACAAGTAAATTGCTTTATTGCCGTCACCAAATCTCACCTGTCTGTGCAAAAGGGTTTAAGTTTAGTCTATTTTTCCAGAAGAATGTCGTATCTTTCTCTAGTTGTTGTCTATTTGGCCTCTTAACTCAACCTTTTGTCCGACAGACACTGCAACTCAGTTGAGGGAGAACCGAAACATAGTAATGATAAGAATTATCTCCTGACCTTCCTCTAGGTACTGTGTTATTATCATTGGGTAAGAGCCAGTAACGGTCATGTGTGTCATTTAATGTACACATTTAAGAAGAATGAAAACATCATTTGATAATAATGCTCCACTGTGCCCTCACCACTTTTTATTTGCTCCAGATGTTTCAACTTAAAAACAAATGTAAAAAAGAAAGATACAGTCTGACTGCTGACCTCGTGTAATGTGAGTACACAGTCACGTCATTGCACTGTGTCTGAAACGCTGCGCCCGTATTGCCACGAGTAGGGGAGATAAAGTGAGAGCCCGCTCTGCGTTTGTTTACGCATGTGTTTCCTTAGACGTCTTTTCCGGGCACGTTGTCGCGCAGCTTGCGCCGAAGTGTCCTGGCACAACGATAGTCTGCGGTGATGGATGATGGAACGTCGCATATTTCACTGGGAGCAGATGGAAGGAAACGCAACACCCTGCTTGGTGGCAAATGGATGCTGCAATCGCCTCACATTTTCTGCTCCATCAAACTGCAGAAGAGCATTTGAATATGCCTGTTGGTGTTAGACGGATCACTCAGAGCGGCGTGCGTTCGTTCATTTGGTTTTCTGTGCTGCAAAGGTTGTGAAAGGCAGGGGGGGATCCTTAAAGTATGAACATGTACGCGCTCGAGTTCACTCCGAAAGGCAATTTGAAGTCTCCAGATGACAATTAAAACCTACGCAACCCAGGAAATCTGCACAAACACAGGGATAACATGCAAACGCCGCACAAATGGAATCGTGTAGCTCCAAGGCAATGACACGCTATCCCCACAATATCACATGGAGCACCGCGTTACATGAACAAATAGGAAGAGGGATATGTATGTAAATGTGAACAGTACATTCATTTACCAGCGGGTTAATTAATACCAGGGTTGAGTGGTTTTCGTTATTATATTGTTTATATTCTATAATCTAGCTCAGCTCTTCTGAACATATTACACCAAGGCACCTGCAGTGGGTTTGGTCCAGGAACGGAGAAAAAAAAATCTGGAGTTTGATGTGATTCGACCTGATCACGTCCTCTGCGAGTTTAAGTGAAAAGGTTTTGTCGTTTCTTGGTTTTCCACTCTTTTTTTTTTCACCTTCCTCCTCGGTGGTTTCCCTCCATCTTTCTATCTCTCCTCTCTCCTCTTCACCTCTGCGCTCTGCAAACTGTCAACTCCCAGAGAGTGGGTGTGCGACAGGCTTACATAAAACCCGCACGTTGCACCGTTTGAGATCCCTGTGCGATGCGCTCATGTTCATGCATGTTGCGTACATGTGGGCTGTGGGGCTAAGAGTCCTGACAGAGCTTAATATAAAAGGATACGGACGATTATAGCATCACATGCCACTGTGTGGGTTTGTGATGATGAGCGTTTCCATGTGTGTGCGTCTCTCTCTGCTCCGTGTGTGTGTGTTTTACTGTAAATTCCATAAATCCTTTGTAGCAGTTCAGTGTGCGTTTATCATAAGTGTGTGTACAGAGAAGGAGTCCTAATCCTCATATCAAACAAGGTGTTTTTTATTTTTTATTAAACACTGTTTGTACAGAGCCGCACATATATCCCTCTGAGCTGACTAACAATCTGCCCCACAATGCATCACTCATCCAGCCCATTCATGTGTCGGGAGAGAGAGAGAGGGAGGGAGAGAGAGAGCAGAGTCGTCTTCATACTGAGCAGTGTAGATGTTCCTCTCCTCTACCATCTCCTCCTCTTCTGTAATGATGCTCTACTTTCCTGTCTGCCTGGCCTCTTTCTAACTAATTGACCACCCATTGACCTACTTTCCCAGTGTCTTACTTCCTGTTGCTTTATTTCTTCTTCTTCTTCTTTATTATTTCCCTCTCTCCCTATTTGCTCACCTGTCTGACTTCTCTCTGGCCTCCTAGCTTCCTTCCCTCTTTTCCTTGCTTCCTAACAAAGGTCTAACTGCCCCAGGTTGACTTTCTTTAACTCCTGCCAACTGTCGTCCACCCGTCTCGCCTTCCCTGCTATCTTCTTTCTGTATGTACTCACCCACATCCTTTCCATCTTGCCGTTCTCTCCGTCCTGCCTGGATGTCACTCAGGCTATCATTAAATCTGATATATGCACTGTTATATACCTGCTGTGGCATAAATAAATATTATTATATTTTAGCATTTTGCACTTTGGTCCCTCTTGCGGTCTTGTGTAGTGTTTCGTTTGGCTATGTGTGTTTTTTTGGTCACTGATTGTTTTTCTGATAGCGGTGTCAAGGCAGCAGGTATAACAAACAGCTCCTGGTCAGAGTCAGGGAACTGTGGCTTAGTAAATGACATTTGAGTCTGACCTGTGTACAGACGTGTAGAGATTTTAAGGCTTGGCAAAGGAGAAAATACCTGAGTCTGAGTACGTGTGGTCATATAAAGTATCATATGTCTCTCTCTCTTTCTCTCTCCCCCCCCCTCTCTCTCTTTGTTCCCCTGTTTAAGATGAGTGATAAAGTGTGATGACCCCGTGTGTCTGAACAGGTTAAAGGATTAGTCGCTGTGAATGTCACCTACTGGACACTTGTGTCAATACATCATAATCTATCTGTGTGTGGCTGTGTGTGTGTGTGTGTGTGTGTATGTGTGTATGTCTCAGTTCTTGGCTTCTCTCCTCAGAGTCGTTCATCTTTGGACACCTGCAGCTGTTGTTGTAGCCTCCTCCATGCATGTCCTCTTCATCTTCTCCTTCCTCACTTTATCTCTCTCGCTCTCTCTCTCTCTCTCACTCTCTCACTTTATCTCTATGTATGTGTTCTCTCCTGTGTGCGCTTGTCATCCTCTCTTCTCCCACCTCAGGTCTGTGCTGCCGCTCTCTGCATGGTTCCTTGCACCGACACACATCTTGCACACAGGATTCTGTATATTTACAGTGTACATGCTGAATGTTCTTCTGTAATGATGCTCTCTCTCTCTCTCCCTCCCTAAACACACACACACACACACACACGCACACACACACACACACTCATTTAAACACACATGCAGTACGCCACCCCCCACTGTGTAATTCAAGCGATGAGTTATCTTGCCTCAGGCGCTCCGTAACTCATGAGGTATCTGTCATACCACCCCTACGCACCCAGCCCTCTCTCTCCATCCATCATCTCATACCCCTGCCTCTCTCTCTCTCTCTCTCTCTCTCCCTCCACTCTGTGTCCGTCTCACTGTCACATGATTTTAAATCTTACATCCGCTTTCATTTCATGCCTCTCGCTACCACGCTTCTGCTGCGCTTAATCTTTACCCCACCACCACCAACACCAACATCCCCTGTGATCCCTCCATCCCCGACCTCCTGCAACCTCCTCCTTTGCCCTCTGACCTCCCATTGTTTGTGTTTGTATGCACCTATGTCGATACTCAGCTGCTGGTGATTCATTAGTCTCAAAGCCGTGGCTGTGAAGTGTGAGCAGCACCTGCTTTTATTCTCAGTGACTGAATTGAAACCACAAGTCATTGATGTCACTGTTTTGTGTGTGTGTGTGTGTGTGTGTGTGTGTGTGTGTGTGTGTGTGTGTCCTCTCCATTAGTGGTGGGCACTGATGGGGACAGTGACTCATAGATGTGATGAGCTGTCATTTGTTGTAGCAGAGGACGAGCTGCTCGGTGGCTTTACACGCTGAAACCCTGGTGTTTCACACAGCGTGTGCGTGTGCGTGTGCGTGTGCGTGTGCGTGTGCGTGTGTGTGTGTGTGTGTCCTCTCCATTAGTGGTGGGCACTGATGGGGACAGTGACTCATAGATGTGATGAGCTGTCATTTGTTGTAGCAGAGGACGAGCTGCTCGGTGGCTTTACACGCTGAAACCCTGGTGTTTCACACAGCACAGGGACAAAATCATTACTGACACTTGTGTCTGTGCATGTGACACATATCCAAGAGATTCTCTCTCTCTCTCTTTTTGATTTCGGTGGGTTGGGTTCCTTTGGCCCACACTATACTAAATAATATATATATATAAATAATACCAACAACTACTGGGTAAAGCTCTATGAAAAGATCCACGATGCCCAGAGGCTGAATCCTAATGAGGCTTTATCTTTTGTTTCTTCCTGAAATAGTGTTTCGTTTACGTCATTAGTTCAACATCAGTAGTGCAAAAACTCCAAATTCAGAGCTTAGTTTCTATTTTTTGTTCTGTGATTATCCAAAAAACAATAGATGAATGAAAAGTGTATTTTTGGCCATTGAACATAATAAACTATCATTCAGCTTTAAGACTAATTAAAGATATGACATTGAAATGTTGTTTTCTCCTTTAAGTTTCCTCAAACATTGTAACAAGCAGCAGTTATTGATAATCTCTACTTCTGTGTGATAAATTGATTCATATAGCAGGTGTTTAATTGAACAGAAAACAGCAGCTGAATCAGTTTCATGTGTTTATTATGGTCCATCATGGAGCCAAGGATTTCCATGAAACTATAACAGAATAAATCATAATAAACATCACTGTAATCTGTAAACCGTGCTGCATATTAAATCTCTGGTTTTGTTTTTCTGTTGAAATAGTCGCAAAGTTACGTTACATATTAAAAGCATAAAAACGCAGTGACAAAGTCAGTATGAAATTTCTTACCACAACTGCGAAAGACAAATATTGTTTGTCATTTTATTTTCATAGCTCGTGTCCCCTATTAATCTTGTTCAGTCTTGCAGTGAACAGATGAAATGATATGTCATGTGGTAAATGTGCGTAATGACCCCAAACCCAAGACAAATTATAATAAAAACAAGACATAATTTATCTAGAATGTATTTGCATCCCAATGAGTACAGAACTAATTTACTACAGACGAGGGCAAATAAATCATAATAATCAGCCTGAGAAGACTGTCAGCTCACTCAGATAAATATTGTCACAACACCTCCCTTTCTGACTGTGTTGACAGCTTCGGTGTTACATCATCCAGCTGGGAAGACACTATTTGTGTAGATGTAGTTTGACCAAAATCTCAAAGTGGCTCAGATTGAATATTTATTTATCTTTCTCCGTCAGCACATGTTTGCATGTTGTCTGCAGAAGGTACTGTATATAATGGTCTGAATACATTTTATGTATTCTATTTACATTTTACACATGTAAATAGCCAATAGTCTTGTGTGTACAGGTTGGCTGATTGGGAAGTAGTCGGGTTTGCGAATGTTGTTCGTGCTCAGCAGATTTGACATCAGCAGGATTTTGGCATTAAACCACAGTTTGGCTTGATTTTCTTGCTGATTTTGCTTCTCACACTTTTCCCAGACCAGCTGGAGCCCGCCTGTAATGTAACGTCTACATTAATTTATTTAGCTCATAGAATGAGTAATGTGAGGGCACTATTTAGTAATTATAGGCCACAACTGATTACATCAGAGGAGCAAATTAAGTAATTTGTGGATAGAAATTATTCATTGGATGGAACAAATAATTTTTCCCTCCCCTGAGACTAATCAGGCTACGAACCAAACAGTTATTCAACAATTTTATTTGTCTAAATCAGAGGCATGTGTTCATTTAAAACAAGCGTTCATGCTCTTAAAAAATCTAAAGTTAACAGCAGCCTAACATACGTTTGCTGGTAATATCTATTTTTGGATTTTTTTTTAAGAACGCAGAGCTTGACTATAAACAAATTGTAAAGAATTAGAGCCTTAACGTATAGCTCACCTCGCATTTCCTCCCGGCGGTGACAGTGACGTATCGCTCACGCTAACAGGGTTGTGCATATTTACACTCCACCTTTTGGCTTTCATGTGTCTGCGGACCGTTTAAACCAGGAAGTGAATGGGTGATTTATGGAGGCAGCTTCCTGTGTCCCTCAGCAGCGCAGACAGACAGTGTGACTTCAGTTTGGACCAGTCCACACAGCTCCACAGTCTATTTTTACCAGCCATAGATCCTAGCGGTCTGGTACTGTCACCCCCTCATATCTAGAATAATGGTGGACACTCTGAGAACTATGTTAATAATACTAATAATAACACACACACACACACACCCCAGTGTGCACCCATGGAAACGCAACATACTAACACAGATTTGCGCTTCTGATATTACAGTATTCATGTAAATATTAAAGTATTTATGTGAGTTTGTTTGTACGTTTGCACATAAGCAAAAATAGGATGTTAATCGTTCTACCGGATGCCTCATTGACCTTTTCTAAATAAAGCTGAGAAAACACTTGTTCTGAACGATGTCTGATATCCCAAATTACCACGCTGTGTGCCACATTTAGCACTGAATGAGCCCGCGTGATTTTCACCCTTTCGACCGAAGCACTGGAAGCATGAAAGCAATGAGATGTGAAGCAGTGCTCCGTATTCCCATGGGGAATATTTTCACACCGAACCGACTTCATAGGAAGAAAATGATCATTCGAATGGTCACTTCATACAAATTACCAGTAATAAAAGCAACATGGTTCCTCACTTATTCACAGTGGTATGTAGCAATGCAGCCAAAAATCCATCTGCAAGATTTCTGCCTCAACACTAGTTGAGTTGCTCATAGCACTGAAAGGCAAATGTATTCCTCTGTGTTGAATCAGTGCTGTAGGTTGGTCACATGACCGCGTTGTACCTCTGCCAGAGTTTATATAACTACAGGTCTTGATGGCACAGGCAGCAGCTAATATGACTGGCCGGCTGGTAGCACGTCCTGTCCATGTTTGTCAGCACAGGAGCAGAGAAGACTGCTTCCTGTGAATGATGTACTCAAGTAATTTGCATTTGTTTACTGTTGAGAAAGTCCAGCAGATGAGAGCATGATGTGCCACACTGAAATATTTGTCAGACATGAACTTTGGTGAAGTTGCTACTGGACACGAGTTTGTTATCAAAACTTATTAAAACTGTAAGTTAAATATGATACCTTCACTTTGAGTTCTAAACCTAAACAACCTGGTCACAGAACCAACCCTCCCTCGTACAGCCTTTGTATCTCACACGGGTGCATAATTTGACAGGACGTGTATGGTCCTGGCCCCTAAAAGAGGAAGCCCTTTGATTATAGCGACCGTGGTGACCTTTGCTCTGGCATCACCTTGAGCCAAAACAACTAAATTACTTCATCTCATGAGCTCTGAGCCGTGAACTCACACTATTTGTGGTGCACACTAAACTCCCAACAGCTACAGCCGTATTGATTGTTCGATGACCCCTGTGACCCTAACTATTGAGGTGATGTCAGACAAGACTTTGTCCGCTCTGCGTCTATCATGCATTCCTCCAGGTAGCACACATTTATACTGACCATCTGATACTGCTCTCCCGAGTGCTTTCCTATCTCTAAAATCTACAATATGGCTTCCACGGTACAGATGGATCCGACAGTCTGATTGGTACCATTGCTGATACTGGACTTATCAAGCAGATCAGGTATCGCGTGGAGACATGAGCTTTCAGTTTTATTAAAAAAATAAATAACTCAGCTTTACTACAGTCCTGTCATTTAGTCATGATTTGCACCTGACTCAATTTCAGTGCCACCAACACAATCCTGGCCTCATATTACCCACATAAAAAACAAACTGTCCCTGGCATTGGACAGAGATAAGTGGCTGATTGTGGGAAAGAAAGCGCTTCTGTTTTAATTTGAGCTTATGTCCTTTTGTTACTTTTGTTGATTTTTAATTTACTGCGATAATGTTCTGAAAGCCTATTTATACCTTAACTATCACACACACACCCACTGAAATTCAACCCATCCAAGAAATACTTCTGCTTAATAGACCTTTGTTGAAAGTGCTGTGAAGCATGAAATAATAAAAAAAAAGCTCCTTTTTCTGGATCCATCACCTCACCGAAGAACTAAAGTGGGATAAATGCTGAGATATATCATGTGTGGCAGCCGAGGAGAATTCATGTAGTCAGAGCCAAATGTGTTTCTGTGTTGGTCAGTTGGTTGGTCTGGACTGAATTGTCTCAACGGCTGTGTTACCCGGGTTACAATCAGATTGGTGCAAACACTGATTCCGGGATGAAATAACCTCCTGATTTTGGTTAGTTTTTATTGAGTGGACGGCCCCTAGATGAATCCAACTGACTAAATGATTTTAACTTCTGTTCACACACACATAGACACACACACACACACACACACTTATATAAACATACACGTATTCTGGTCCATGTCCCAGCCAGAGAGGACACAGACACACAGACACAGACAGGTGAAAACAGTGCAGGTGAAAAGTTAAACAAGGGGATGAATCATTCAGCACCTCAGTTCTGTGTCATGGTGGACGTCCCACTGTTTGCCCCCCTGCCAGCTTCTGAGCAGATTGGTGGTTATGTCAGCTTCCTGCTGTGTTTATCGTGTTACTTCACTCTGGTTTGACAAGGCATCTTTTCCCCTCCTCGTCATACAGCTCTTTTCCTCCTCTGTGGTCTCTTCATCTTTATTCATGTCACTGCCATTCACGGCTTCAGTCATGGACATGAAGTCCACTTGAAGAGCTTATTTGGGAATGCCCTGTTTTCCTGCGTCTGTTTGATACAGGACATTGGACACAGGAAGGAATGTGTCTCATGTGTCAAGCAGTGACGGCAGTTTGTTTTGGAATAAGCAGAAGAGGCATTGTGTTGCGAACATGAGCAGAGACAATCACTATAAAAAGTTTTTGCAAAAAAAAAATCAAAAATAAGTTGCACAAATTTACAAATGTGCAGTTGTAATCTGAGTTTGTAGTGCCTGTGTGTGAGTGTGAGTGTGTGTGTGGGTGGGTGTGTGCGTGTGCATGTGCATGTGCGTGTGTGTGTGCAGTCCAGTTGTATGCAGCAGATGCTGACCAGCAGGTCAGTCAGATTCCATTTTTTTGAGGGAAATGATAGGAGACACCCAGTCAGTAATTGATTTCCTCAGAAGTAGGAAGTTTTATTGGTGTCTCCAATAACAGGCCACTTCTGCTAATGGTGAATGGAAATGCTGAGTACAGAATGACGAATGCTACTGCGGGAATATGGTCATAAATCAGTGCTATTAGGCTATGTAAGACAACTGTAGCATATGAGTGATAATAAATTAGCCAAGGAATTGGATTGACGACTGCGTGCATCAGCAAACTTGTTATGATGAATGTTTTCAGTTCAGTGTAGACTCATACATGTTGGCATGTGTTTGCTGTGTTATAGTTATATTATAGTTATATTATTAATAATAGTTTATTCTTCTTCTTCTTATTATTATTATTATTAGTAGTAGTCGTAGTAGTATTAATATTTGCCCTCTTGTGTGAATCCAAATAAAGACAAGAGCAGTGACTTTGTCTGAGGAGACTGAGGAGGGCTTTATATCCTGTGTTAGAGTTGTTGAGACGTTTGGACAGATTGTGCGTTTATGCAGACAGACTGTGGTTTGGGATCCAGTGGGACATTTGATGACAGTCAGTTTTTTAAAAAGAAAAATCATGTATTTCAATAAAAAAACAGTGTCCTCTTCCTGTTTTTCACACATGTAAATACTATTTATGTAAAACTACTGCATTTAAACCTAAACAGCCTCTCTAGATAAATCAATAGTTTAAAAAGACGGTATATCGTTCTCGTTTCCTCACACTTCCTGTCACCTCCTCTCTGTACAGTGTCAGTAAATAACAGCAGCTTCACAAATGAATTCCCCTTCAACCCTTGTTGGCCTCCTTTATTGTCTCCACCAGGTTTATGGGAGGACTCGCCAATCAATTAAAGGCTAATTCCATTAACTGTCATGTGTGGAGCGCTGGGGTATTTCCTCAGCTTATGAAAACGCCACCTTGCTTTACACAAGTGTGATTTCTAATACTTACCTACACACTGTGGCACTTTGAAGGAGACAGTGTTACGTGTGAGGAATAACAGATGGTCAGAAAAAGAAAACTCTAGTTTCAATGTGAGTTGTTATTTAAATGACAACTGAGATTTTCTTTAACAAAACACAACATCTCTGGCAGCTATGCTTAATGTTTTGGTCCAGTTTTACAGGGAATCTAGTTGGGATTCGATTATTATAACAGTCAAATGCGCGATGCAGTTGAGTTTTATAGGAACACGTCCTCTCAGAAAACTGTGGGACAGGATGAATTATTACAGCACAGCTGTTTGCTGTTTTTCTCCTCTTACAGTCGGTGTTTAATAAAGCTGTCATGTTTAGCCTGTTGCCTTCACTGCACGTAATGGAGTTATGGAGGTTAAATTAGCACATAGCTAATAGGGATGTTAATAAAGACCAATAAAACTTCAATAAAAAACTGTTGCTGTAATGTTTGCCTCGGTGATGACAGCAAGGGCAGTTGATGTTAGGGACCGTCTGAAAGATTACATGCAAATATACTAGACAACAACAACTTACTCCTTTTCATTTCAAATGCAATTTATTTTCATTTTCACACTTTACATACACTCCTCCCATTTGTCTAATGGAAACCACGTTATATAAATAAATTTAGATAATTGTGTTGCATTTGTAGTACATGTGTATATTCACAGTTTTCACAGGGCAGTGGTTTGTGGTTGCAGGCCTCCGCAGGGGCCTCGAGAGAAATATTTGCTCTGCAGGCCCCTGACTGGTTAATAGCTTTATAAATGACCAGTCTCATTCTCAGAAGATAAGGTGGAGAAAAACATTTTTCCCACACACACACAAAAATCACATGCAGCTTTCCGAGTCCTGCCAATTAGCAGACTCGTCGACACCTACAGATCTGGCGTACCTGCACACATGCCTGCACACTCCCTCTCCACACCACAGTGGAGTATTGTTCTTTAAGCGAATCACAGAGAACCCGATTAGTTGAACTGACTCCCTGAACAGCACGAGCCCAGAGGCCATTACGCGCGTCTCTCATCTGAGCAGAGAAATGCTGCTGAGGTAGAGAAAGCACAGGGGTGTTTATGTAGACACGATTACTTCTCAGCAAAGCTGCTGCAGCCAAACAGCTACTTAGTCCTCAGCAACTTTGCCTCTGTCGAGTAACGCAAAGATCAGCTGATTGCAGTTTATGGATCCAAGCCAGCTGGCTCAGGTTAAATCCAGAGTGGAGACGCACTGTAGATTGTTTGCAGAACACACAAACTGCTGCAGACATATTCACCCATGGCCTTTCATTGTGCCAAACCAAACAGGAGTTCAGGTGCGTCTTGCAAAACGACTTTTAACATGACTTTTAACACACCATTTCTTGTGTAAGAAATGGTGTGTAAGTTTATATTTCTGGAACCGGCTCCAGTGCAAACACAGCGATGGAAAACTCCTGATACATGTGTTCCACTGTAACGTTATAGCACTGTGTGTAAAGTGGCATCACCTTCTCGTCATTTTGCCAGTTAATGGTTTCACATGCAAATCTCAACATGAAGCATCCACTCACTGCAGGGAGAGTTCCTTGTGGCCCATTCGCGTTTGTACATGTGTGCTATGATCTGGCTGCTGACATGTGATCAGTGAAAGGTCAATGTGTCTCCGACAGGTGTCGTCAATCACACATATCCACCACTCAGAGGTAGCAACTCCATCTAGCAAGTGACTGAGATGTTTTATTGCCTTTTAGCTGAGTGGCACATAGATGTGGGTTGGTTCATTTATTATAGTTCCCAATTACTCCTCTGTCACCAGTGTTCATATGTTTCTTATTTTAAAAAATGTTATAAATAAACAGTTAACTAACTATAGTCAAGTAAAACGTATGATCGGTAAACGAAAACAAACTTTTTTTGTTCTTAATGTTCGATGTTGTTTAGATATATTTTCACTCTGGTAATAACTGAACAACACTTCAACTGATATGAGGACCTGTTGACTTTTTTTTTAATGGCCTGACAGTTTTGTTCCACCTCTTGATATGTTGAGCTCCTCCCCCCGCTTTTCTTCCTGACCTCCACCGCCTGTTGTTGCAGCAGAATTAGGGCTAATACTCGGCAGTTTAATTCAGGGACACGAATCGTTTACTCGGGTCTCAGTTCACTGGCAGTGGCAGTAACGTGAACACGTTTGTGTTCTCGAACCCTTTGTGTAATTTAATAATGACATAGCCTTTGACCTTCCAGAATCTGCTGATATTTGTTGTGCATAAACCAGTGGTATTATGAGACGACATTGTTCCTCCTGTTAAAATCCTGCCTGGCAAAGTAACTTTTAACAACTCTGTTAAATAGTTGTTGTTGAGCCTTTGTTTACATTATCTCTGGCAGATTAATGGGAGCCATGCCCCATCGTACGTTAGCTCTTCAATAAACCTTTCCTCAGGGTTAATGATAGAAGAATTTAGTCATTAACATTTGACCATTTCGTTTCTATGAGTTCACTAAAGCTTGAAATGATTCCTCTTTGTTCTCAGAGACAGCGGCTGAGTCACGTGTGACACCTCGACAGCTGCAGCACATACACAACGTTTAGTGAAAACCAAGTCCTGCATGAACTCTTTTTTTTTCTCCCCTCACTCCGAGCTCTTTAACACTGGATTATTGTCTGGATGAAAGATCCATTTGAACTTCTCTTTTCCCCTTTCTGCTTTTATCTTCTGTTTCCATACAAGGATACATTTATGCAAGTCATCTTTATTTGTACTGCGACAGTTCACAGTAAACGGTACCTCAGGATTAGGGGCCATCGACGTTGACCTGATGAGCAGAGAGGGAAGGTGGGGGGAAAGGGGAGGAGAGATTATTAATAATAATCATGATGCTGATGATAAATTACAGGCAATTCATAATAATAGTCGATTGTCAGTATCAAATCTGGATCCTGCATCTCCGGAGTCAGAGCCGCCTGCTGACTGGTGCTTAAAACGGCCGTGAAACTGAACATGTCACTGGCCAATCACACAGCGTAATTTCCACCATGATTTTCTTCAAAACAGCAGTGAGGGCGTGAGTACAGCTGAGATCCCCCCGCTCCTCGCTGAATGTCTGAATGTGTCTCGCTGATTGGTAGTGGTCTATCAGAGGGAACAGAAACCGGGAAATGTGTCCGCGCCCGCTGTCATCACGTTCATTGTGTCCCTCTGTACGGCGGGGGCCAGTCGGTATGTAGATAAGCTCAGTCTGACGGAGAGCAGAGAACCAGAGGCTGAGAATGCACAGAGCGTTCTGCAGTGTATATCATGGCGTCTATTTTAAAAGCCCCTTAAGGAGATAAGTTATAAGGAGATAAGAAATAAGTTCGGGCTCTGACGTCTGAAACTTTTGGACACATTCGCTACACAAAGTATCTTATTAGCTTTTGCTGTAAAAGACAGTCCACAACAGCCGGAGACACAGCAGCGACGCCAAAGCATTGTGTCGCAGCAGACGGTAAACAGCCGCCATCTTTTCCCACTGGCCCTAATGAGCAACAGTGTGTCACCGTCTCCTGCACTTTGCATTTTTAATGGGGACGAGACTGTGAACAGGAGGAGCCTGCCGAGATGTACGCAGTGTGTGTCTGTACGCAGTGTGTGTCTGGACGCAGTGTATACCTCCTGCTTGTTGTGGATGGCCAAAGGGCATCAAACGGTGTCTGTAAAAAGCATTCCACTTGACCTTTATGTTTTTTTCCTTTAACACTGGATTGTTGCCTGGATGAAACACCCACTTGAACTTCACTTTTCCCTTCTCTCTGCTTTCATCTGCGTTCAAGTGTCCACTCGTCCGTTTCCGGATTTTAACTTAATCCACCTTGAGTGGGTTGGTGGTTTTCATTTAACATGACGCAGTCGTCAGCAGTATAAACAACATATGGGTAAATAAATCTAAGACTCTTTAGACTTAGTTTTTGTGTGTAGCCATTTGTTTTCATTCCCACTGTGTTTATAGCCCTTGTTTCGGTTGTCTTCGTCCTTTATTGTCCAATAGCAGGGATCCTATTGCTTATTACAGCTGCTGCTGCCACGACCTGATTTTCCTGCAGGGTTTGATAAAGTTTTATGTCGTCTTGCCAAAGACGTGACGATTACGCTGTCAGATGCCAAGATTTGTCTCATCAGGCACACACTTTTAGTCCCTGCTCTAATGCAACAAGTTATTCCTCTTGTTTTTTTTTTCAACTCTAATTAGCCGGATTCCTTTCATCTGTGCACTGAAGGTGTAACTGTCTAATGTGTGGGTACAATGGGTGCGGTACGTCAGGCAGAAGGAACGGAGCGTGTAAAGTTTCATTTGGAGGCAGCAGCGATGGCGGTCAGCTGAAATAACCACTCTCCTCTTTGCCTGGTTGTGTCTCATTGACTCTTCAACCACACTTTATCTTTTGTTAGTCATAAAATATAACCTGAAAACCAACGTGCGGCTCAAACCAACACAATCCACTTTAACGACCACAGGGATGTGTGAAGTGGTCTTGAGCTTTCAGTGGCTTTTGTAGAGATCTGCGTGTTGGGCTCGCTCATTGGAAATCCATGGGCAGGTGCCACTCAGTCATATCAGGACTCCCACTCTGTCTATTCTCCCTCCACCATACACAGTATTGATTCCTCTCAACACTTCTCTCCTCCGAGACTCTCTCTTTCCTGCCTCCTTTATTCCTTTCACCAGCCTCTCAGCGTTCTGACACTTTCTAACACAATCTCTCGTTTGCTCTTATTTTCTCTGTCTCTCTCGCCTGCTTTTGACTTTGATTAGATGTATTCATTTATTTATTTTTGGTTAGTGTAGGGAATATGCTTGTTTGTTTTCTGGCAGCGAGTTAGACTGAAGAAGACCAACATGGACAACTCCCATATCTGTCTGTTGATTGCAGGAAGCCAGCAGCCTGTGAGCTTAGTTTAGAATAAGGATTGGAAGTAAAGAGATCCAGCCAGCGGGGCTGTATCCAAAAGTAAAAACATCTTTAAGAAAAACAAAAACATAAACTGAAGCTCAAATTTAACACTTGTAACCCAGCCAGTAGTGAAATACTCAGGTTAGGGTTATCATGGTTAACATTAAAGTATAAATGTAAACCTTTCCCTTGTTTTTATGTTGCCTTAGAAGCAACCTCTCGCAGTGCAGGTCTCTCTGCTTCTACAGACGTTCATGTTTTTATTTCCTGAAAACCAACCATGGACATGAGCAGGTTCTGCAAACCCCAAACAAAGTAGTCTGGATTGTCTCTGTACCTTATTATATTCAGTGCTGCTTTTCCCAGTGTTACTTTATTTAAATTATTTAAATTCCTGTTTTTGTTTCTTTTATCTATTATGTCAGACTTTTGGGTTGCCATGACGAGCGAGGAGGAGGAGGGCCCCGGCGTTGCAGCATCAACAGCAACCACATCGTCAGCGGCAGCCGTCTCCAGAGTAACCACAGCCACAACCAGGGGCGACTACGATGATGCCATCACTTCCTCCTCCCCCCGCGGGCCCTCCCCGTACCACATCGCACGTCCCGAGGAAGAGAAGGAGGAAGAGGAGGAAATAGAGGAAGGAGGGATTGTTTGTGAAGAAAGGGTGGAGAAGAACAAGGAGGAGGAGGAGGAGGTGGAGTGTGATGTAGATGATGAAGATGATGGCAGCAGTGACACCAGTGTGTTAGTTGTGCCCTACCCTGAACTGGTGCCTGTAGTCTTCTTCTGCCTCAAGCAAACAACCTGCCCTCGCAGCTGGTGCATCCGCATGGTCTCCAGTCCATATCCTTTTTCAACTGACAAGTGAGAGCTTTCATCTTCTGCCAGATTAGCGCATAGTCGTTTAATCAGTCTGCATTACTCCATTTATGAGCTGTAAAGAAAACATTATTACTACTCTTAAAGCTTAAGTTCCCTTTAGCAGGTGATGGATTCAGGTCTGAGTCAACACAAACCCCTGACTTTTGGTTGTTTCACATCACCTGACATAGCTCATCGCAAAAAAAAACAACCTAGTTCCTAATTGAACTTTTATTTGGGTGCAGTTCATTAACTTTTTAAGTGTTGCACATTTAAATGATTCATTGTTTGCTGTGTGAATGTGCCTCTTGTGGTGAAGCTGCCCGGTGCTTTGTGCGTGGTGCAGGAGAGACTGGATGTAAATCCAGATGTGTATCGGAATAGGCCGTCGTGACTTTCTCTGCGTCTCATGTCTGACTCACTGTTTCTCAGTACGTGTGGTGTTATTAAGCAGACACAGCAGGTTCGAGCTGAAGCTTGATGTTGAGGTTTGCACTCAGAGATACAGTAGTAGAACCTGTCTATGACACTGAGCCACCAACTGTTGCTGATGCTGTGTCATCAGAGTATGACACATACGTTGGTACACAATAGACTAAAATCCTTTATTTGTCCCGCGATGGGGAATTTTGCATTTTCACAGCAGCAGGGAACAATAAATATAGAAAACAGAATATTATATTATTATTAGAATATTATATTGCTGTTATATTATATTTATGAGTATTGTGTTTGGAATTTGAAATTGAGGGAACTGCTCTGTTAGTCTTTCCAACACATCGGCTTCTGACTGGAACTGTCCAAGTGAGATGGAAATAAAACAGTTGCTCAATAGGCAAACCATCCATTTAGATCTAAATTAAATGTGTTCCTAGTGGAAATGCTGCTAAATCAGAGAGAAAAACACTTAACTTGATTGTCTGTGTTTTGATTCTCTGCTTCTGTCTGGGCTCTAAAACGCTACCAGGCAAATTAAGTGCAATGTCCACTGCAGACTATAAGATCCTGTGTCAGGCATAGACCGACATCAGGATCTGACTGGTTCTTTTGTTTTTTTGGTTAGTTTGTTTTGCTTTACCATGCTATAAATGCCTTACAAATGACCCGCTGTGTCCTCGACCGGAATTACCTGACTGTGTAAGACACAATTCGCCATGTTTACTCTTTCGATCCCATCGCCTTAACCGCATTAGAGGAAATGTGAGTGAAAATTGAGGTGTGTGTGTGTGTGTGTGTGTGTGTGTGTGTGTCCTCGTTACTTCCTGAAAATGAAAAGGCCTCTTATTGACCAGGTCCACTTTCACAGTGTAAGCTCAGATTGCTTAGTGCAGTAGATTGATCCCCAAGTGAAATCTTCTTTGTGTGCATGGATGCAGTCAGTCCACACACGCTGCGGGAATATGTGCAAAATAAGGAGGGGAATTATGCAAAGAATGAGGAAGTAAATGTGAATTAAGTAAACAATTGTTGTACGATTTTTGCAATTTTGTGGATAATTAAAAACATGTCATGCATTTTAATGACATTTTACAATAATCACTTATGAACAGTAAACACTATTAAATCTGTTTACACAGGAGGACAGCAGTGTGATGGATAAGTTGCATTATGATGATGCTGATGTGTTTGTTTTTTTCTTGTTTTGTACATTTCCGCACAGTCAAACACTAACTGTCAGACTGTGAGTTTTGAGTTGGAGAAGAGTCAGGTGGATGCAGTGATGCGGATGGGAATTTGAGCAGAGTGATCCAAAGTGACCTGGGAGGAAATTCCAGTGCACTGGAACAAAACCATGGAGCGTAACTTGAAAGAGCGAGGTTTTCTTTTTTCCTTTTTCTTTTTTTTTTTGTTACCCTAAGAAGTGTAAAGTGGGAAAGGCAGTTGAAGTTGCAGAGCTAAGAGAAAGTGGAGTGAGTGTGGTGTGTGGTTTGGAAAGGGGTCTGAGAAGAGAGGGTTTTAAGGCTTTCATGCTGTCACTTGTCTGGGTTTAAGGACTTCTGGAGCAGCTGCTGGCTCAGCTCCCCGTCTCAGTCAGTCCTCTTCATCCCGACCCTCTCAGAGAGACAGTGAAGCATGTGTAGTATTTATTTGCGTTAAATCACTTTGAAGACATGAAAGAGGCAGTCGTACGGCAGAGGAGAGAATCCTAGGCCGTCAGCAGTAAAAGAAAACGATGCTTCTGCTGATCCACAGTGAAATCAGACTTTTTCACCACCACAGTTACTGTCAGTTATTATTTTTCAGTTTCCCTCCCATCTCGTGGGTTGCTTACTAAATACTCAGCGGCTTTTAACTAAGTGTTACTCAGCTGCTTATTTTATGACGAATGCCAACAACGTTTTGTCGACACATCCAAAATGGCTGTTTCGCAGCTGTTTCACTGCGTCTCTGTGAGACAGAAATGAAGCAACAACAGAGCTGAGGGTTGACTTCGCTGATTGAAGACTGTTTTTACCAATTAGGCTTCACTGAACACCACGACCTGTTATTGCAACAGAATGCAATAACAGCTCTGAACTAGACAACTTTTCCTAAATGTCATTGCATGAGTGCGATGAGATGATGTAATGAGGGTTCAGGTGCAAGTTGTTAATAATTACATCTCTTTGACGACAGCAACCTGTATGAATGAATACTTATTAACCTACAACATAAATGCACAGTTTTGTGTACTTTCAGATATGATATCTAAAAACACTATATATTAAGTACATTTACCTTTTGATTATATATGTATATATAATATACATCATATTGACTGTATAAAACTATACTGCATTACATAAAAATAAAATGCCGGCAGAATGCCATATTGTAAGAAATAATAACAGTATCAATTAATAATAAATTAAGATATTATTCATTGCATCTTTGTTTTCCGAAATTTCCAGAACTAAAACTTAAATCTTATCAAATCTTAAGTGAAAGCAAACCTGTCTGCAGTGCTGCAGCTGGAAATCACAGCATTTAGTGAAGTGAAGTGAAGAACAAAGGGGCCACAGAGAAATAACTTTTGTTGGGAGTGAGTTTGCTGCTTGCACACAGTGTAATGTATTCAGAGTGAGTTACTGCCAGCGGTCGACAATCCCTGTGAAATTGCTATTTGTTTTTTTCCAAATTGTACATTTCCCCAACTGAAGTGCCTTTAGAGTTACACGGGAAATAAAACGCCAATGCAAAGGCGTCACGCTCTGCGGTTTCTCCTCCCTGCTTTTGCAACAGAGCTGTTTTCCAACGGGGAGTTGTTTCATCGTATGCTGGGCTGACAGTGAGCACCGAGCAGACTGTGGAGCTGTGAATATCATGTTAACCAGGTTTTAGGAGGAGACATGGCCAGGTTCATTCAGGCAGAGAAGCGCTGTCCAGGACCAGAGGGACCAGAGGGAGGGAAAGATTAACGGGAATGTTTTCTGAGTCTGAAATGGAAAAAGCTCCTCTCTACATCCAAACCTGTACCTGTGGATGGGAAAGCATGTAGAGTGAATATATATATATATATATATA
>JAFBJQ010003817.1:107295-129512 GCA_016785345.1 Trinectes maculatus | reverse complement strand
CCTTTTGATTATATATGTATATATAATATACATCATATTGACTGTATAAAACTATACTGCATTACATAAAAATAAAATGCCGGCAGAATGCCATATTGTAAGAAATAATAACAGTATCAATTAATAATAAATTAAGATATTATTCATTGCATCTTTGTTTTCCGAAATTTCCAGAACTAAAACTTAAATCTTATCAAATCTTAAGTGAAAGCAAACCTGTCTGCAGTGCTGCAGCTGGAAATCACAGCATTTAGTGAAGTGAAGTGAAGAACAAAGGGGCCACAGAGAAATAACTTTTGTTGGGAGTGAGTTTGCTGCTTGCACACAGTGTAATGTATTCAGAGTGAGTTACTGCCAGCGGTCGACAATCCCTGTGAAATTGCTATTTGTTTTTTTCCAAATTGTACATTTCCCCAACTGAAGTGCCTTTAGAGTTACACGGGAAATAAAACGCCAATGCAAAGGCGTCACGCTCTGCGGTTTCTCCTCCCTGCTTTTGCAACAGAGCTGTTTTCCAACGGGGAGTTGTTTCATCGTATGCTGGGCTGACAGTGAGCACCGAGCAGACTGTGGAGCTGTGAATATCATGTTAACCAGGTTTTAGGAGGAGACATGGCCAGGTTCATTCAGGCAGAGAAGCGATGTCCAGAACCAGAGGGACCTGAGGGAGGGAAAGATTAACGGGAATGTTTTCTGAGTCTGAAATGGAAAAAGCTCCTCTCTACATCCAAACCTGTACCTGTGGATTGGAAAGCATGTAGAGTGAATATATATATATATATATATATACACACACACACACACACACACACACACACACACACACACACACACACACACAGTATCTTCTGCTCCAAATGTGATGGCAGGGTCAGGTCAGATTAATAGCTTCCAATTCATTTTTCAATCTCCTCTAGATCAACACATGTGGCCCTTCTGTTCTGTGCTACTGTGGCGCATACACACCCACTCACAAAAACACACATGTGCCCTATATGTAAAGCAGTGCTTTGGGATGTTTGCAGTTTAGGATGAGAAGAGATCCGTTTAATATTTCTTCTCATATACTCGGATCTGTCTGACTGGTTTGTCCTATATCCATCTGTTCACCCTGGAGAGATACCTCTAATGAGCATCCCGTCCTTAAGCCCCCTGGTCATGTGATGCTGGGGCTGGCTGCTGATTGGTTTGGCAGTTAGCAGCAGTCTAATACTCTCAGATGCCGGTAATGTTCTGTTTGGACAAGTCTTTGCCATTAAAATTCTATGGGTTTCAGGTGTAGCATGGATACATTAGGCTAAGATAACTACATTTTAATGGAAGGGGTGTCAAAAAAACAGCTCGGTTACTGGTTATATAACAGAGACAGCGAGATTCAGCTACATCTAATGCAAGTCGGCGTTCACTGTCCGCGGCTGGATGGTGATTGGCTAACCTGGACCTTCATCTTATCCAAATATGCAGCTGTAACAAAATCAGTATAATTGCAAAACTAATTGACTGACAGTGGATACAGGTGGTGTCGTTAAAGAGAGTCCTGTTTGGCTTAACGTAGCAGCGTCAGTGGAACAGGGTATGTTTCTGCTTTGGTCAGATCTGTAAAGTAGTAAACGCTGATGCTGCCTTCCCTTCATTTATAATACTTGGCATTTTCTTTTCTTCTTTTACATTGGCCTGAAAAGCCCTGCATGAATATAGTTGACTTGACGAGACCTGTCACGTTCTGGCAGACCGTCACCACATGACATGTGCTTTACTGCGGCTCCTGGCATAAGATTGTGCAGTCTCCATCTGCTTTGATGTTTTGTTTTGTTTTTTTCTTATTTAGCATTGATATGTTTTTTTTTCTTTTACCTTTCAAACATGTCTGACAGTAGATTAATGCTCAGATCTGCAAAATGTGTTGTTCAGTTTGTTATTTTGCCATGTGTTATTTTGGTAGGCCAAAGTTGAAGGTTACGTATTACAACTTCTCCTTATAGAAACATCAACTGTGCAAGTTTGGCTTGTAACTGATCTTAATTTAACCTTAAGTACAGTTTATTGTTACTGGAGTGATGTGGTGCAATGCGGTTGTCTGGTTGTTTGTTGAAATTGTGAAGAATCATGCAGGTTACAAGCAAAATTAAATTGGTTTTTCAAACCAATTTGGGTTGTGTGTGTGTGAGTGTTTCTGCAGTGTGTGTGTGTGTGTTTCTGCAGTGTGTGTGTGTGTGTTTCTGCAGTGTGTGTGTGTGTGTGTGTGTGTGTGTTTCTGCAGTGTTTATGTGTTTCTGCAGTGTGTGTATGTGTGGTTCTGCAGTGTGTGTATGTGTGTTTCTGCAGTGTGTGTTTCTGCAGTGTGTGTATGTGTGTTTCTGCAGTGTGTGTGTGTGTTTCTGCAGTGTGTGTATGTGTGGTTCTGCAGTGTGTGCATGTGTGTTTCTGCAGTGTGTGTGTGTGTGTGTGTTTCTGCAGTGTGTGTGTGTTTCTGCAGTGTGTGTTTCTGCTGTGTGTGTGTGTTTCTGCTGTGTGTGTGTGTGTGTGTGTTTCTGCAGTGGTCAGTGTTTCTACCTATAGAGAATGATGTGGCTTGTGGCTGTGTGGTTGCGGGGAATCGTCCTGACAGCTGTGTCTCCCTCGCTGGGACACTCCTGTCTCATATGGTGGGCAGCCTGCAGCTTGGACGAACAGTCAGCTTATTCATGAAGACGTGTAGGAATGGACAATGCTGAAACTGTCAACAACTGTGATGGAAAAAGACAAACACGTCTCCCCGTCTTCTTCCCTTTGTCGTCTCCGCACCCACTGTTTCGATCGCTTCCTTCTTCCACTCCACTAAATCATTTCTTTTTATTCTCCCTCTTTCTCGTCACGTCTCAATCTGTATTTCGTTGGCTCTCTCCCCAGTGCTCGTCCAGCCACTGTGCTTATGCTAATGCTGGTATTAATCATTATGGTAATGTGACTGTTAATCGTTATGCTAATGCCAGTGTAGCTACCTGTCAAACTGGTGCAAAGGCTTCATACAAGGATGTGTCATCGCTTCTATTCTTTTCTTATCTCTGCAAAAATTGGATCCATTACCAGAAAAAAAAACATTTTTATATTTTAACAATATCAACGTTAAGTAGCCTTTTACTTATTATCGTCACTGTTTCATTTTCCAGGGTCCAATCTCCTACTGGACTATTAAATGCCACCAGTCCCCAACATTACCTTTTGTTTCTTTATCAAATTAAAGCTACTGGGGAAAACACAGGAAAGCCTCCTTCCGGCAAATATACACACACACGCACACACACACACACACACACACACACACACACACACACACACACACACACACAACGTCTCTGCTCTGATTGGACCATCAACGCATGACCTTTCCTTTGATCTGATTTATTAAACTATAATTACCTACAAAATGATGTCAGAAGATGTGTAAAGAGCCAAGGTTTTGTGTGATAGTGACAGTGATAGTGTTATTAAAGACTAAATCAGATGTATCATAAAATCGTTCATCATTTGAATAATAATATTAGTATTGGTAATAGAGAAATGTAATCATCTATCAATGGAATATTTATTTGCACTACAAGCAGCAGTTGTCTTTTCCAATAGCTGATAAGTAGTTTTGTAATTAAAAAAAAAAAGCAATCTCTTTACAGTACATTCTGCAACCTCTACAACATCCTTTATCTCCGCACTGGTGGATCCTCCTTCCCTGCACAGACAATTTATTCATTGGCATAAGCTACAGTCCATTTGAACAGGCGACCTTTCCCCCAGTTAACCACTGGGTTACATCCATAAGTTTCATTTCTGGCAGCAGATAGAGCCAGCGTTAGCTAGTGGCACAGACAAATGAGATGGCTTTATAAAAAGTGGGAATGCTGCAGAACAGAGTCCATGTATATTTAGTATAATGGGGTGGCTCGGTGTGGCGTGATGGGGGGGCACTGCTGCACACAGACAGATCTACTGGAGCGGAGATATGAAAAAGATGAAATTATTCTGAAATTGGTAACCTAGAGTGGTATCTAATCCGCTCTGTGTATTTAAAAGTAATGGTTCCACCTTTAGCCTTCAGCTATTGCATCCATTTCGAGCGGCGCCCTCTTCTGCTCCATGCTGCAGTTTATAGTGCATGTGATTGGGTTGGATTTTTTCGGAGTGCTTTACGGCGCAAGGCACTAAAAAGATCAGTGTTCTTCAACGGCTAATGAAGCTCAAACCTCTTATCGCGGCAGATGGTAGAGTAAAAAATGTTGAGGAGAAGAAAGAGCAGAAGAAGAAGCGATCAAAAAGTCCTGTTTTAGCTGTCATTTCTGTAATTACTGAATTTTACCAGTTCAATTAGTTGCTTATTAAAATGTGGCAGAGGATCAAATAAGACGTAAATAAGAAGTCTTTACCTCTGTTTAGCTTATTCATTACAAACATCGTAATCCATATGTTCTACAGGTCAGATGATCCCTGAATGCCCTCCGTCACCTTTGACTGTGTCAAAGGTGACTATGTCCTGTGTCTATGTTCTGTGTGATTTAGCTATTGTACAGATATTAAATGATTAAGTACCTCTGATGTCATAAGTGGATGGGACAAATCAATGTACCTGATTGAATCCTTCCCAAATATGCTTTTTGTCATCTATGTTTATTTTTGATAAGTTTGGTTTACTTACTAATTAATGCAGTGAAAACTGATTCTGAGTTAATGATTCGTTTGGCAGGCGGCTGCAGAGGATATGCAGATCGTCTGTTTTTGTTGACACTCGTTGGCGTCGAGGGTTATGATGAAGGTCGTTTCAAATTTGAAGTCGTCCTTGTTCTTAATCACGGCGTGGATTCTGATTTCTGATTTTATTAAAACTAATTCATTCGACTTTAATAAACAAGTAGATCATACAGACATCGCCCCCTGCAGATTTACTTTATAGATCCATCCTGCGTGTTGTGTCCTCGTTGTACCCCCCCCCCCCCCCCCCCCCCCCCCCCTCCTCGTTGTACCCCCCCCGACCCACCCTGCCCCCGCCGCTCCAGACAGCCAGGAGCTGTTGATGCCGTGTGTTGCTGCTCTGCTGTCATGCTGGTTGCTGCCAATAGGTATTACTGTCAATTTGACATCACCTGCTGAGCCTGCGGCTCCTGCTGAGAGGTGGTTAGAGGGTATAGAGGTGTGTGACGGGGGTTGGACAAGGTGAACAGAAGCCTTCAAAGAACCACACACTCAGTAATTAGCCCAGCAGGTTCCTGGACCTGGGATCCAATGTACAGCATGTGTGTGATTTCAAATCTGTTGTATCTGGTTTAATGTTGCGCGTTTTTACTTTTTAGGTCACAAGGTTCCATTTTCAAAATGACACACAGTCTTAAATGTAGCATGGAGGACAGTAAACGGAGATAAACACAGAGCGAGAGACCGAGTACGACTCAAATGAAGCCGTTCTCCCAAGTTTGGTAAATGACAGTCATTAGTCTGTCATTAACACTCGCCTGCGATGATTGCTGTCTGCATGCTGCTATCTTGGGAACTGTTGACTGACACGTGTTAATGTGTTATTGTGCGTTTGTGTGTGTGTACACCTTTGTTCTGAGAACCGAAATTTGTGTCTCAATTTAGGGGAAGCCTCTTGTTTCCCCGCTGAAACTGACACTCGTCCCCGCAGACACCACACTTTGTTCCTCTTGGTACGATTCGGAATATTAATATGTCACCTTGTTATGTCTCAGCAAAATTACAAGAATAATTAAGGTCAGAACACTGTCAGACACATTAATTCTCATGGTTTTGGACTAATTGAGCAGGAGCCACAGAGATGAAGAAAATATATCTAAAGGGAGAATATGACGTCGACGAGCGAGAGAGATAAACAAGGCGTTGATTGACAGAGGAAATTCAAAGGAAGAGTTGAGACTTGGAATGAAGGTGCCTGACAACTTGGAAGTTGTTTGTGTAGTTTTGGGATCTGATGCCTGCTGAGACCTTTGGGATGTGAAAGATCTGAAAGGCAAAGAAACGTCAACACTGAAACAATGATACTAAAAGAAAAACAGGATCACCAAACTCATATATGCATATTTTTTCATATATACACATTTTATCCTGCAGTTTTCAACGTGGTCAATGAAACATGAAATGTCATCAAATATCTAATTTTCACTGACCCCAAAATATTCACTGATATCACCCTAATCCTCACTCCTAATCCTAAAAACTGTGAATTCGTATTTATGAGAACCTGGAACATCATCACATCATCATACACACAGTGTCTGACACACACACACACACACACACACATATACACACACAAAGAGTTTTGTTTTTGCTCTTATTAACTCATTCTTTCATCACCCTTTCCTGACCTTTCCTTTACGCTCCGCAGCCCCGACCCCTCTCGTCCCCCCCCCCCCCGTCTCCGTCCGTTCGTTGCCTTTTTTCTGGGTCACGGTTCACCTCCATCATTTCTTCTTGTTCTCTCGCTTTATTTGAGCTGCTATTATGTCTAATTACAATGAAGGGACAGAAGCACATCTCCTGTGAACCTTAAACTTGGCTGCGGAAAATCAAAGTGAGATTCAGTGATCGTTGTTAGGTGCTAAATGAGCAAAATCCATATTGTGACTGATAAAGTGTAGAATTATTAATGTATTGTAAAACTAATATACTGTATATTATATTGCGCTGTGTTGTACAGTAATTTAAAATTGTCTTATTCTATTTCGGCACATATTTTCAACATTGGTATTTTTATAGCAGTTGTTCTAATACCATAGTTGTGCGTTGTGTAATTGTTGGTCAGTCTGAGACCTGAGTTACACAACGCTGGCGATGCTGGAGGACGGAAATAGCAGGCAACAGTGATCGTGGGCAGGAGAGGAAACCGACACACTTAACATCCGCATCAGACTGTTAGCATGCTACATCACAGGGAGACAGGAAGCAAGGATATAAAATCCGCACGGAGAGTAGAGAAGAGCGCCACCTGTAGGTGTAGAGATAAAAGGTGTGAGCGTGTTTGTCTCTCGCTGTCTGACAAACAGACCATGTCCCTCCTGCCTCCATCACCTGTATCACTCTCATCCCTGCTGCGAGACACCTGAGGTGGCAGCTGTGGGGGAACCAGCAGAACTTCAGCTATCTGCTTCCATTTCCCTCACTCGCCTCTGTCACCGCTCGTTATCGTCCTCAGTCCATTTCCAGCAGGTGATGGACTCGTGAATTAACTCGCAGGACACTGATCCCACCAAAGCCAGGAATCTTCTCTCTCTCTCTCCCTCTCCCTCTCCCTCTCCCTCTCTCTCTTTGTCTCTCTCTCTGTCTCTCTTTGTGTGTGCGTGAGAGTAAGGTGGGTGTGAATTAACGCGGCACCTTGCTCATATAAAAAGAGTTTAATGACCCATTAATGAGATAGAGCACAGGCTCGTTTGATGAATGGTGGCAAACTATGATTTTATTACATTACAAAGTTTGTACAGTCTGGGCCCTTTAATTAATTGACTCAATTGTGTGTGATTCGCTTTGCAAGTGCACACACACACAATGTATGCGGGGTTCCTAATATTTTTGTCAGTGCCGGTTGCCACAGCAACAAGGTAGAGTTTGTCTCCTGGATCCTTTGACAGACGTGCACTGGCCATCAGGGGGAGAAATAAAAAGAAAGTGGGAGACCAAGGCAGAGAGAGGTCAAAGATGAGTCATTGTTTCAAAAATATGTTTTACATTGACCAAATGACGTCTGTAAAAACAAAGCAAGAATAATGTCAACCTGTGTCATATTCTATCAAAGGGATCAGATATGAATTAATTTAATTTTCTATCACTGTGTCTCCTTCCGACAGGATGGAGTCAGACCCGTCACGGCTGTCGGGTTGGTGAGTGATGGTGATGGTTTGATTTGTTACGTGTTGCACAGTTAGTCATATCATTCCCACAGCATTAGCTTCTTATGAAAGGTGAAGCCGAATGTCGGGAGTGACTAAAAGCTGCGGAGGCTGCAGGTGAATATGAGACGCGAGGTTTAGTGAACCCGTTCAGAGCTTCTGTTTTTACAATCAACCTGACAATTATTCCCGTAACCTTTATCATTCATATGTCTTAGTGTGCGTGTGCGTGTGTGTGCGCTGTGTGCATGTGTGTGTGTGCACTTCTCTGATGTGACTGCTCATGGAAAAGAGGAGCTGACAAGAGATGCTGTGAAGCATCACTGTGTGATATCCCATGACATTTACTGCTGTCCGAACCACACTCATACACTCACACACTCACACACTCATACACATACACATGCCATCATCCCAACACACACACACACACACACACACACACACACACGCCACCCTCCCTTTATTCAGTCAGCTGTAGTGGATCGAAGAACCCCTGATGGGAAATTCCTGGGAAGAATACGACCTGTCAGTCTCTCTTAACATTATGCAGAGATGAAGGGGAGGATGGAGGGAGGGAAGGGGGGATGCTGCAGGAAGACAGGTGGTTATGTAAGATAAATGTGTAAAGTTAAAAACAAAACTGACCCAAAGAAACAAAGAAAGAGAATAAAGTGGCGTTTGTTGGAATAAATGTTTGTGTGATGTGACAAATGTGCTGTGAGCAGCAGACTAAAATGACTGTCGGGCAGGAATCGGCTTTTTTAACAGGAAGCCAGAAACTTTCATGAGTTATTACAGGTTTGTTTTGTTTTGTTTTGTTTCGCACAGGAAGGTAATTACTTCACTTGCATTTGTGTTTGGCTATCGCTGGACAGAATTAATGACGGTGGAAAGACAGAACAGGTTTATCTGAAATGAAATGAATGAGAAGATCTCAGATCTTCTACTGAATCAGGTCTGGTTGAATTGTGGGTAATTTAGTTGCCAGGAAGATAGAAACACATCTCTGGGTCTGCTCCAGCTGGCATGGTGGTCAGGTGATGATACTTCTCTTCAAGCTACTCCACCTTCTCCCTGATCATTGGATTCCCATCGGATTTTAAATCGTTGTTGTTTGCGTTGAAAGTTTGTCTAATTTGCAGATCATCATAGTGAGTAGTATCTCCTTCTCTTGTACCACAGCTCGTGTAAGAAAACCAGACCTGCAAACCAAAATAACCCTCCCATGTCTCTTCATCTCCTCCGTGTCTCCATCCTTTGTGACTCTATATTCACTTCATTTGATACTGGATTGGTTTCCTTGGAAACCGGAGGTCGTTTGCCTCCTGCGTGTCTCTTTGGAAACAATAAAAACACAAGAGGGAATGCAGGAGAGAGAAAAGGCAGAGAGACATGGAGAGAGGGTTGGAAGGATGGCTGGCGTGCGGTGAGGTATTAAGAATTCATTTAGCCCCCGCTGCCGCTCGCGCACACACACACACACACACACACACACACACACACACACACACACACACACACACACACAGACACACACACAGACACACTGAACCTCCCCACGCTCTGACACACTGACGCTCTCGCCACATCCAGACCTTCTGGACCACGGTCTCCTGGGCCACTAGATCTCCTCTGGTCCTCTAAAAGCCTGAGTTTGTCTCCGTCGGACAGAATTCGCTGATGGAGCTTTGCCTCATTCGCTCTGACGGTTTGTTGAAATTAAACACTGAAATTAGTCAGTTAATCAAGTGAGAAAGGGAAATTTGTCAGTTGCTGAGATATGTTAATCAGGAATGCCTCTGATATTTTGGCAAATTAAATTGCAGTGTCTCAGGGAGTCAGACTGTTGAGTCAGAGCTTGTTAGAGCTTGTTAGCTCTTCTTCTTCTGTCTTTATTGACTCAGTCAAGCAGGAAAATAATTTAGAGATAAATCAATCATGGAAATAATACTGAGCTGTAGCTCGAGAATATCTTTTGCTCATTTAAGATCCGACACCGTCTCACCATCTTTTTCTTTCTTTTTTATTTTCCTTTACAACCTTTCTTTAGGAATGCACGCACACACACGCACGCACACATAAAACGAGCCAAGTGTGTAGTTAAAATACATTTATTATTCAGGGCATATCAAAGTTTTTAAAAAAAAGACTTTGACTTACTTTCATGTCAGACACAGAAATGATATGTTAGAAACTTTTATCCCTGCAAAAGCCAAAAAAAACATATGACAGAATAAAAAAAACACACAACTTGACACAATCTTGACACAAACTCTCAGAAAGCTATCAGAAAGTCCCATCAGTCAAACTGCACTCTTAACTGTCTTAACAATCCTGCACGCTCCAGCCGTGACTGACAGCCGGTGGAGGGATGTGAAGCAGACACACGCTGCCCTACTTCCTGTATAATTACTCTGCGGTTAAAAAGAAGAAGAAGAAAGTTTTTCATTTTTGTGTCCAGCCCGTTGCAGTGTTGATGTTCGCATTGTGTGCATGTCTGTGTGTGAGGAAGAAAAAGAAGAGACAATTCAAGACGTCTGCACTAATTGACTCGTTTTTTTTTGAGACGTGCACAGGGAGACAGACACCAGAGAGACAGACAGACACCAACACGTTGTCAAAGGCGGCTCATGTATCGTCAGTGTGCATGAAAGGAGAAAGCTGGGAGTCTGTGTGGAGGCTGTTTTTTTTTTTTTTGTTTAATGCATTTGGCCAATGGCAGTAACCCTGAGATAATTCTCACAGCGTTAGTCCAGAGGCTGTCATCATTTCTTGGACGGGGGGGGGGGTGATAGGAAAGCGCTGACCTGCAGTTATATCAAGTCATGCTATTGACATTAATGTGGGAATTTGCTAGAAAGCTGGAATATTCCAGCCGGCGTGTTCAGAGGCAGCGCCTGGAGGGTCTCCACACACGCTCAGTGACACCTGCAGATGATATCTCCGTCCTCATTAGGACGGACGGCCGCCGGAAATAGCTGAAGTGGCAAAAGTGTGTGTGTGTGCGTGTGTGCGTGCATGTGTGTGAGAGAGAGAGAGCCTATATCCCAATGTACAGTACTGTTCCCCTGCCAACAACAGGAATCACATATTCACAAGACTACATTATTTTGATTTCCAGTATTTTGTATATGTCAACATTGATGATATACCGTATCTTTGATTCATCATAACTCAGGTGATGTGATGTGATGTGATGTGGTCACATGTTAAGTGACAAAGCTGTGCATGTTTTATTATTTATCTTATCTTCATTATTCTTCTGTCTTCTTAACAAACGCAGCGGGGTGTTTCAATCGGGATTTCCCAACAGCACTTTCCATTTTTGCTTATCAGGCACATCGTGCCTCGTAAACACTTGTTTTAAACACCTCGTTTTCTCCATCCGTGTCACATGATTTTCAACATCATCCCATAGTTTCCGTTGCATTCTGTGTTAATAATTGTAGTATATGTCTGCATGGTGCCTGTGTCCCTGCTTAATGGACACAACCTGCCAGGCGTCGCTTTTTAAAAACCATATTTCAAAGGGAAAACCCCAATTAAACAGATCAAATATTTCCTCTTCAAACGATCAGCTGATACAGGCTGAATTTCATTTTTGATTTAATGAGAGACTCACTGAGTGTGTGTGTGTGTGTGTGTGTGTGTGTGTGTGTGTGTGTGTGTGTGTGTGTGTGTGTGTGTGTGTGTGTGTGTGTGGGCGGCTGATTATGAGCATTTATGTTTGGTTTGGTCGCACGTGCATATCTGCATATGTGTATGCTTCTGCATGTGTGTGCTTGTGAGTGGGCGTTTGTGTGTGTGTGTGCGTGTGTTGTGTGTGTGTGTGTGTGTGTGTCCATATGCATGTGTTTTGCCCACTCACAGCCTATCTTTATCTGTGCTGTGATATGTACAGTCGGTTCAGACTGGGCCAAGAGAAACATGTTGAGAATGAAATCAGCTCCTGTCTTTTTCAAACGTCCAGTTCAGTAAAGAACTGGACGTTTGTGTGTGTGTGTGTGTGTGTGTGTGTGTGTGTGTGTGTGTGTGTGTGTGTGTGCGTGTGTGTGTGTGTCGGATGCTGCTGGGGAAGCTCTTCAGCATCCTGTAGTCTCGCCTCCGGGGCAGATTGGACCTGCGCTGTTACAGCACATCCTCCTTCACGCTCTGGTTGGCCGAGCTGCGCGCTCGCTCTCTGAACTCAGCTGAATTGCATATTGAACCCGTCCGTCACACTCTGTTGTTGTCTTTTGTTTAGTTACATACAGTTGGGTTTTACACGTTCTGCTCGCTCTGTTAACCTTTCATCAACACAAGCACCGGATGCAACATGGCGCTCCTAAATGTAAATATAGTCTGACTCCTGTAGAAGCGTCCTGTCTGGGAGCAGTGGTAGATGATGGTGCGACTACATTCTGGGAATCGTTGAATCATTCAAGATTAGAAAGTTGAGTTTCACAATAATCCCGACTGTCATAAAGGAGATGAAAGCACCTCGGTGTTAACGTTCTCGCTGAGGAACAGGATGTTTGTATCTGTGTCTCTGTGAAGCAGCTGTTCTCCTCCTTAACCAGCTGTGCTCCCACATGGTTCGAACGCGTCAGTATGATGGTGATCCTGCTGAACTGCGTGACCCTGGGGATGTACCAGCCCTGCGAGAACATCGACTGCTCCTCAGACCGATGCCAGATTCTGCAGGTATGTACACGCACACACACAGACACGCACACAGACGCGCACGCAAACGCGTCACCTGGTAGGAAGCAGAAAACAGAAGAATCCCTTCTCGCTTATGTCAAAGGTGGCCTGAGTGGGTGTATCACGCACACGCGTGCACGTGCGTTTTTCACATTCTCACACGAACACACACGCACACAAGGCAACACACTCAAGAGCCGACGCACACAGTCGATTGATTCCTCTCCCTGGGGGAGGTGACTGGTGAGTTGCACCTAATAGAATTTCTCCTTCGTGTATCTATAGACCCCCTTTCTATATCAGCATGGATTTAGTGGGCTACAACGCCACAGTCGATACAGTCCGCTCAGAAAATCCGTTGTTCAATGCCGTGATTTCAATGGTGCCTCACCAGCACAATTGACAGTGTAAGCTCCAAGAAAGAGGGACTTCCAGCCCCCCGGAGACTCAGCTGGGTGTTTAGTCAGCTCGTACATGATGGTGGATAAATGGGTGGATGAGTGGTAAGTTTGGAAAAGGCGTTTTGGATGCAGGTCGGTTTGTTCTGCTGGAGTCAGAGGCAACATCACGCAACATCACAGAAAGATGCCTCCTGGGTTTGGGTCAGAACATTTGACTCCCACCTTCAACTTGTCAACACGAGCAGGTGAGAAGCTCAGGTGTCACCAGTTGCATATATTAAAATAATTTATGAATAATCATTTATTAATCTATCCTCAAAACAGTAACAGATAGTAACAGTATTTGTACATGGAATAGGTACGTTATTATAGGAATATTTTTTTTCCCTTAAAAAACGAAAAGCTCAGAACAAAACGATGAAGAATGATAACACAAGAGAGAAAAGTCTGAGTGAGCGAAGAGGAGAAATGAAGGGATGTGAGTGAGTAAAGGAAGACGAGAGGACAGATAGAGCCAAACGGAGGGAGGTGTGTGTCGGAGCGCAGGAAATGTCAGCGGAGGAAAGTTCTCCGACTGTACCAGTCTTCATCTCCCTCGGGTGAGTGAACTCTCCAAACATGAGCATCTCGTCCTTCTCGCTGGTTTGACAAAGGTCAAGGTTGCAATCTCTGACCTTTTCTCCGCATCGGTCTCAGCACACCTCCCCTCCGCCACTGCTGACTCAGGGCTTTCTCTTCTCCCGCAGTAAGAAAGTGACGGAACCAAGAGCCACATCAGGGGTTCGGATTCAGATCAGTTTGCCTACAGTATTTTCTCCTGTAAATCAAATTACAGCCGTTGCCAAGCGCATGAGTTCATCTCTAATCCGTCTGTATAGACAGAAAAGCACGTCAGCTAATCTGGGCTTTTTGCTCACAACAGCAATAACACGCATTAGCAAGCCGACTTCTTTGATTTATTTGGATTTGATTCTCTCTGCTTTTAATTAGATGCTTGATTAAAGCCGGGAGTGGGGTGGGGGCTGTCGATGTGGGGCTTATCTCTGATTACTGCTCAAACAAATGATTTTCCATTACCCCACTGTTTAGGGCAAACGGCTCAGCCGGGGGCAGGAGGCAAGGAGGGGAGGATTCCGAGGTTTAATAGAGGGATGGGAGGAAAAGAGGGAGAGATGAAGATACAATAACGTCAGTAAAAAGAAGAAGAATGGCAGGGAGGGAAGAGAGGAGCTGACTGATTCTCGCAGTAACAGTGACAAGAACCAACAAGATTACCACCTCAATAAAAAGTGGAATTGCAGTGTTTTTCCCTGGAAGTCAGCGCAGGTATGAAGCCATAAAGCCTGGAGGTGTGGTGAAGCCTCACACTCTTCACTGCTGCAGGATGCTCCAGTGGTGATCCAGTGTGCGCGACTTGGCGCGAGAACGAAACATTAAACGGCCATTAAATTACCATAAAGAGTCGAGTAGACGTAAAGGTAAACATCTCCTCGGTGGCACTTTGTGTTGGTGACAGCTGGAGGGGGAGCCCTCAGACGCCATCAGCATGTCGATGCAGAGTCACAGCAGCAGGTGGTGACTTTCCTCGCCCTCTCACTCTCATTCCAGCAAACTCAAAAATCCATGGACCTGATGTGTTTGTCCCGCTAACGAAATATTGTGTTTTACTCGTATCTTCCTCCAACCCTAACAGAGATAAATGCATGTTAGCGTGATGCTCAGAGCGGTGAGGTCATTGTCATTCTCTGCCTCTCTCATGGTGACACCTTGTCTCTCCTCTGTCAGGCCTTTGACGCGTTCATCTACATCTTCTTCGCTCTGGAGATGGTGGTGAAGATGGTCGCCCTGGGGATCTTCGGTCGCCGCTGTTACCTCGGGGACACGTGGAACAGGCTGGATTTCTTTATCGTCATGGCCGGGTGAGGACCTCCCTGCCCTCTACATCCTCCCATTTGTTGTGTGAAGTGTGAACTGGTTTTCAAAGACGTCAAGCGAAACTCTGACTCGTGTCAAGAAAAAGAAAAAAACTCATAAACACATCAGATAAATGAAAGGATAATAAGCAAGTGCTATATTTACAAATGAAAAGTAAACAAAGTAAAAATATATATTTAGGATTCATAGATTTATTCCCCAATGGTGTTGCTGGTGTTCATTCTCTTCGAGCTGCTGCACATCTGAATTATTTGAGAGTTGAGATGTTTAACTACGATTTATCATGAGACTATTTTAAGATCAGGCTCTGAAGATCCTTCTTTGTCTTCCCGACTCTCTGTGATCCGTCTGTGTCGGTGTTAAATATGTAAGGTGGAAAATTAACACCTTGATGGTCTCTGGCTTTCACCTGGGAAACATATGACAGTAACACAATAATAATGTGACCAGCTGCACTAATCGATGCACTAATGTAATGAATCAGCTACAATTACCCAGCAATTAAATTAGCATAGGGTCGCACAGTTACTGCTGAGCTAATGAATATGAGTCCAAACCTGGAAACTTTGACATAAAATCCCTCAAGCTGACACATTTTACTCTTAATAAAATATTTTTGACATATATTTGACATTTTATATAATATTCTTACTATACAAATATTATATAAAAAGTCATATAAAAATATGTATACCCCCTCTGTGTGACAGGAGGGGCTGAGTGAAAGCTTTTGCTTTAAACGACTGAACCACTTAAACTGCATCAACCTGTAAAATCCCTTAAAGCTGTTTATGGTCCATACCAACATTAACGCTTTGATTCCTGCTTCCCTCAGCCTGCATTATCCCTGTGTCCTCAGTCAACCCAATTCTCCTTCCCGTGCATCAGTCTTCCATGTGTATGTGAATCACATACTGCCAGTGACATAAGTGCTGTGTTGGTGTGTGAATGCGTGAATGCGACCTTGAGTGTAAATTGCTCTGTGGTCATTCAGATTATAACACGTGTTACATCAAATGCAGCCTATTGACCACTATTGATTTTCACTCACACCGGCTGTCAATAGTGTCAGCGTGGGACAGGCGGCGTCGATCGTTTCAACATCATTCAAGTATGCTGTGATTAAAAACCTGAACATTATTTGTGGATGACTCACAATCATCACGTCATCCTTTTATGTGTCCGTCACTTGGCTGGTTTCTGGAATGCATGCGGGCGCGCTGCATTCTATAACAGCCTCACTGGCAGCCATTCACTTTTACTACCGGTTTTACTACACTGTAATAGAACAGAGATCTGGTGACTGAATAAGCAACACAACACAAAAGAAAAGAGGAGAGGAGAGGAGAGAAGCTCATTTCCAAAGCTGGAGCGCCACATTATCTCCAGGCACATAAAAATTAAAGTAATTAACATGATTTGATGACTCAAAACAATTATGTTGCATCCTCTTATTTGTGTGTCCCTGAGAGATCATTAGCATGCAGAGTGGTGCCCCCCACCATCACTAAACAGATCCCCTTTAAAGGGGATGACGCCACCCGGGGATGCTGGGTAAATCTCACATCTGGGCCTCGTTGGATGAGGACTTCCTTTTTTTTTCTTTTTTTTGAGATTATAAATGATTTTGACTTTACGTAGGCGGACATCTCGGAAAAGAAAAAAACATTTAGTCATCATTTAGACACTCAAATACTAATTGCTAAGCTAAATTAATATTATGTAGAAACTTAAGGGAATTGTGTCCTGTACATGGATTCATTTATTAACTGATTGTAATGCTTATATGTTTATATCCCATCCATCCATCCATCCATCCATCCATCCATCCATCCATCCACCTACCTTCAGTGCTCCAACACAGGGGCCTCGAAGGATTTTTATGACTAATTGCAAAACCTTCACAGAAAAACTGCCTGGTAAATGATAAACAAACACAATTAAATGCAAAAAGCAAACCTGTTCTAACTGTGAGCTGTGAATCCCGTCTGCCTGATAGTCCCCACTGGGCACAATGTACTGTACACGCAGTACGCACAGTACTTCACACACAGTACCGTCTGCAAACATTCTTTCAATCTTCCCAGAGGGGAACATCTTAGATTTAGTTTAAATTCAAAGAATTGTTTAAATATTTGTACTATGATTAATATACTCTCTCTTTGATGAATTGCTCGTTTTCTTTCATTACTGTTGACTCTTTCTTTTTTTTTTTTACCTTAACTTGCATTCTCTAGCCTACACATTTACCCTGCCTGCTTCCTCTGCCTTTTCGTTTCCTCTCTCCTCATCATCTCCTCCTCAAGGGAACGTGAACATTTTCTATTCACTTTAACTACGCGGTTTCCTTAGATTTTCCATAAATTCCAATAGCCACGAGTGAACTGTTCCACCCCCGAGGCTACGGGAGATACCACTACCGTCATCGTGTTTTCTCCCCATGTTTTATGTCGGGAGGTGATAAAATGTTGCACCCCTGGGAACTAGCGTGCTGCAAAAACAAACAGTAGGCGAGCTGCAGGAGAGGGATTAGGAGCAGCATGACTTCCACACCAGGCTCAGCAACCAGAGCCCGACACACTCGGATTGTATGAAACAATGTGCGAGCATGACGTGTGTGTGTGTGTGTGTGTGTGTGTGTGTGTGTGTGTGTGTGTGTGTGTGTGTTGGAGGAGTAGGCAGGTGTCCAGTATTGAAACCAAATGATTTCTTTCAGAGCGTGTTTTCCCTCAGGCACGCCCCCTGCTGTATACCTATTTGTGTGTTGTTTTTAATACTGAGAAACAAAACTCCAGCTGAAAGCGGTGCATATTTTACCTCTGTGCATTGTCGCGTTCCACTCAGGCTGCTGTCGGTGAGGAAGCTGGTTTTAATACACCTGCAGATGACGACTGGATGCTGATGAGGCAGCCGCGCTGGGGCTAGCTGGTTAGCACGCTAACTTCAATAGAAGCGGAGAAGTAATAGAAATAGTAGACGTTTATCACTTCATTAACTTGGTAAATGGATTTTAGCCTTAACGACCAATCAAAGCACTTTACACAGGAGTCACATTCAAACGCACGCACACATTAGTGTTTTGCCCGAGGACACGTTGTTATGCAGACTTGAGTAGACAGGGATTGAGCCCGCAACCTTTCAATTAATGAACCACCTGCTTCCGCCTCCTGAGTCACACTCGAGGTGAGCGCAGGTTTCCAGGGTCCAGCTCAGGCCAGCGTTTAAATGACCCGTCATCACGAAAACACCAGCACACTGACTCAGACCTACACTCACAGCTCCTCAGGTGCAACAAACAATCAGCTCCAACACGTTAACGCCCTCAAGAGTCAAGTCCTGCTGAGTGGAGACATTGATAATGTGCTGACGTGCAGGTGTGAAGCTAATAGTTGAACTACGAGCTGATAATGGATCTGACGTGTCTGCTTGCTCTTTCCCTTCACAAACACTGTCACTCCCCTTTAGAGGCACAGGTTTACCCTACACCCCAGCAGCTCTGCTACACACGATAAAACCAGAGGCCATTGGGAATCTGTCCATGTGTATTATATAGTGTGTGTGTGTGTGTGTGTGTGTGTGTGTGTGTGTGTGTGTGTGTGTGTGTGTGTGTGTGTGGTGATTTTATATATATCCAGCTACACTTAGCGCTGGGTTGCGGTAATACCATTAGCTTCGAGTGACACTGATCCTAATTTGCTGGAGCTCTGCTCCACTGTAATCGCCCGCAGTGGAATGGACAAGGAAGGAGAGAGAGAGAGAGAGAGAGAGAGAGAGAGAGAAAGCGTCTGAAGCAAAAGAAGGCATTACAGTGGTGGGAAGTTTCTGCTTTTAGTCTTTTAGCATTGGCATCTGCCATTATTTAACATTAGGCCTTAGTGCCTGCATGAGGAGATTAGACGTTTTGTTGTGGGAACGTTTGTTGGATGGGAAACTGCACCGGAAGCAGGAAAAAAAAAGAGACTTGGCTGCTTTTAACTTGAACAGTAGAAGAACTAGTTCTCATCTGTACAGCTTTGGCTCAACATATGCACATCCATCCATCCATCCATCCATCCATTCATCCATCCATCCATCCATCCATCCATGTAGAACTTCAGTTCTTTCATTTAATCGTCAGATTCCTTTTGTAACGTTGGATCGTTTGCGTTTGAGTAAATGAATCCGCCTTCATTCATGCGTTTGTTGTGTGTGTGCGTATGTATTCATGCTGCACAGGTACATTTCTGTCTCCTTTGTACCCGTCTGTCATCAGGAGGAGTGTCTGAGACTATCTGTGAGCGCAGGCCGAGCTCTAACACGCCTCCTCTCACAGGGATCCAGTCATTGTCTCAGCTCCTCCACTGTCCCCTCACGCCCTCTGTCCATCCCCGGTCCTCAGCAGGGGGAGCTGTCGAGGAGGTTATGAGAGCAAAATAACACGTCATATACTGTAGAAAGGGTAGAGGAGGAACATCAAAGCATGCTAGCTCCCAGGTTAGCAGCCCTTTTTGTGTATCAGTACTGTGCAGTGTAACTCTGTCAGCTAAAGTCCGTCATGAGGCTGTTGCTGTGTCATTCTGCTCATCACATGTGCATTTTCCTTTGTTCACTGCTATTGTTAATTGAATTTGTGAACGTCAACGTTGCCCACGTTGCTGAATGATACATCAGGGTTTGAGGTGTGAGTGAATTTATTACTCAGTAACCTGTCTTCAAGTCCTGACAAAACCCTTTGGGGAAAATGTGTTAATGAGGAGCGTCAAGTTAGAAATGTGTCCAAAGTTTTGCACATGCCACAACTTGTTGATTTTTTTTATTTTTTGCAATTCATGTAAAAAAAAAAGGGAAATAATTGTTGACAGTATTTCAGCCCTCACGTTGCAGGGCGTCTGCCTTTACATGAGAAGCAAATGATAAATAAGTTTTCCATTTTTTCGCACAAACACGTATGAATACGTTCTGTCTTGAGTGTCCTTGTTTTCCTACTGAAACTTCATTTATTATTGTTTCATTCCATCTGCGCCATCTGTTTCCGTCTGCTCCGTTTCCATCTTATATGTTATACATTATGTGCACGCGTGCTTGTATTTACATATGTGTGCCGTTGATCATATATCACACATATGTTTTTGATCTATATCTTATTTCCCCTCCTCCTTACGTCCGGAGCTGCCAAGCTGCGTCTTCTTCATGGCGAGCAGAGCAGATGGGGGAACATAATTGATCCCGATCTGTGTTGGCAGAACTATATTTAAATGTTCTGCCTCCTCTTGACATAAACAGGCTGAAGGCTGTCGTTTCCTATAGCTTTCGGACGAAGTTGTAAATAACCACACCATGTTCATTTCAACGTATTTTACTTTGAAGGGCAGTCTACGAGAAAGGGGACGATTTGGATGAACCTTACTTAACTCACATTACGGAGCAGCCACTTCAGTCGGCCTAAATGCTTGTTACCGTCTCTATAAATACATTACACGCCATTAGAAAGCCATTTTGACAGCAGATCTGGAAATTAAAAACAGTCAGTCAACTGTAGCAGTGTTCCAGTGTCTGGCTTTCCCAGTGTTGACCTTCACTTGCTGTCTGTTGTGGTGTCATTTCTAATTTAATGTGACTACATTATCAGAATCGATAGGTTTTCCAGTTTGGGCCTCTGGGTGGCTACATATATATATATATATATATATATAATCCAGATGAATTGTCCTGGTCGTTAAAGGGATTTGCATCTGATGGTCAGACGCTTGGCGTCAGGTTGAAGGAGGCCTTTACCAAACCTGGTGTCACTGCAGCAGACAGTCAGTGTAAATTAGTCCAGAGAGGAAGGTGGACGACTGTAGTGCTGAGTCAGCGACTCGATCATCAGGTCATTACTCAGTAAATGAGTCCACAGCCTCGCTGAGACTCTCCGAGAAACAACATCAGCTCATTTTCTCCTCGACAATGAAAAAGTCAACAGGGGACGACAAAGCAGGGTTGAGATTTTGTAATTGCTGATCGTTACATAATCTGTCGGAGAACCCATTTATTCAAACACAGGAACAATAAGCCTGGTTACACAACATGTTATGCTACTGTACTGTGTTTGTATATGACGTGGACATGACAACCGGGGGTGGAGAACGAGAGAAACTGGTCACGTGACCACAGCAGCATCAGCTCATAGCTGCTTCTCTACTCTGCTGGTTTTCAGAATATGAACGTCTACACATCACACACGAACACACACACACGAACACGCACACACACACACACACACACAGACTTAGCGACATGTGTACGAGCATCTGTACTCAGCTGGAAGTGCAACAGTATCTCATTACAGATCTGACGCCACACAACATTAGTGTTGGAGAGTGAGAACGGAGAGCGACACACACACACACTCACACACACACGCACACACACACACACACACACAAACACACACAGAACGAACCAGAACAGATATATTGTGAGAAGTAAAAAGAAGAATGAAGCTGTAAAAGGCGACGTCGTGGAGATAAATGTTATGTGATAGTAAAGAGTGAAGAGATTGAAGAGAGGGTTTGTGGGCTGGAAAAGTTAAGAAGAAGTGAATCAGAGCTGTGTGTGTTTTGTGCTCACGTGTCCGTGCACATGTGTGCGACTCTCCATCTTCTCTGACTTGCAAACCACCTCTGGGACAGAAGATCTACTGCAGCCATTCATCTCATTGAATAATTGATGCAGTCATGTCCAGGAGGAGCTTTAGGACTGGTGGCATAAAATAAGACATTTAGTGCTGGCTGCTAATGACCAGATTAGTTTGTTCCTGCCCTATTAGGCCACCATAAAGCCCAACTGTACAGTATTTATTTAGCTGCATCATGGTGCTCTCAGGGGCCATCAGCCCTCTTGCTGCTGATACATGCCGGACCCGATGTGACAGATAAAAATGAACTGTTGTTGTTGTTATTGCTGGTGAAATGGGGAACTGCATAATCGTTGTGACATCTCAGCCACTTGGCCTTAGAGCTTTTTTTTGTTTTTTATTTTGGCCTCTCAGTTAAAAAGAGGAGAAATGAGTCAGTTGAATGACATAATAGCATTATAGCATTAGCATTATGCTGTTGATATTATACTCATCTGCAAATTTGAATTAAACACAAGTGATTGTTTATCTTTTATTATGTAATTGCGGCGTTTTGCATATGATCATATTATCATAGGGGGCAGCAGTTGACCAGTCAGACCACTATATAAAACACTTTCAAATCTTCCGTTTGAAATTCCACACAACTGTTCCACTATGATGCTTCCTGAGAGAGAACGTCTTCACGGCACCTTCAGCTGCCTGTGAGACGCTGGGAAGAAAAGAGCAGAT
>JAFBJQ010003817.1:97686-107249 GCA_016785345.1 Trinectes maculatus | reverse complement strand
ATATATATATATTATCATGTGTCTCCTCTGAAATATTTATGAAGGCGTCGGGTTGGAGGGAAGCTGTAACTCAGACAGACGCTAAATTTAGTTTGACCTGAGTGTGTCTGAGACTGACGGCCGGCATGTGTGTTTGTGTGTTTTTGTGTGTGTGTGTGTTTGTGTGTGTGGGTGTGTTCACAGCTTATGTAACTAAATGGATTTCAGGAGAGTGTGTGTGTGTGTGTGTTTGTGTGCCCTGTGTGCCCTCTGTCCTCTGATTTGACCCAGCTGTGTGAGAGCCCAGAGCAGTGTGTTTGTGTGCGTGACTGTGTTTGTGTGTGTGTGTGTGTGACTGTGTATCAGGGGCAGTGCCTTTTTGTGTGGGTGAATTATATAGTGTACAAGTACAATAAGTTTTCTGATGTGTGTATATATGTTAGACAACTGATCATCAGACAAAAACCCTTGCAGGTGGGTTTTAATGGTTAATCTCGTTTATAAAATAACAATAATAATAGAAGACGTGTTCACATCTTGTTGTTGACGTGTTCGCTGTTCCCTCACTGATACAACTGAGTTCCAGGTTCCTCTGTGAACTCTGACCTTACGTTGTCGTCTTCATGGCCGATGCGTTTCACGAGCTCGGTTTCATCTTATTTGCGGTGACGCTGTGGCGGGAACCGCGGCTCTGTCGGCTTCTGTCACTGCCAAGGTTACAAATGATACACTGGCAACGGGACAGAGTCATATTTCACGGCTCGCTAAGTTACATCCACACCTCATGGATGATGTAAAGCACATGCTGCAGCGCGGCCACTGGAATAATGGCTGCACTGCTAAGAATAACACACAGGGTCCGGGAATGCCTTCGCTTTTCCAACCTGACATTTAATTTACTCCGCTCAGTGCTCCATCTTTGTTGGAATACGATTTTAACCACTCGGGAATAAAACGTTAAAACTGTCCCATAATCAAAATGTTGTTGTTTTTATATTTTACTATCACCTGATTAAAAGCATTGTTAAAACATGAGAAGAAGCGAGTTTCATACACGACAGAAGAGTTGATGGTAAACTGTCAAATCAGCTGTCACAGTTTCAGGGACCGTTGAAGCAGAGCTGCATATATTTCCGAGGTCCTGCCATCGAGCGAGCGCTGACTGAGGGGACAGAGTTTTACCCCTGAATGACCATACGCTGTTTGTGTCTGACACGGGTCATATTTTTCACATCTTTAAGTTCTTCAGCCGTTTTCAAACTGTGAAAAACTTCCTCTGGAATTCAGTCTCTTGCGCTGTAATTTTCGCTCTCACATGTTTTTTTTTCCCAAAGGCTTCTGTCATGTGTGATGTGAAGGTCAAAAGGTTAGGAGGGGATAATTGGCTGGAGCTTCTGAAGGAACTGGAAGGCTCTCCGACCTCTCACTGGGTTGATAAGCTCGTTATTGTTCTGGTTTTGAATATTTGTGTGAAAAACCTGAAACTTGCTTCAGTTTCTTCTACTTTTCTTTTCCCACATCTTGACAACCCCCCCTCCTCCCCTCCATCCACCCTCCCCACCTCTCCTCTCAGCCTTTCTCCTGTTCATCCAGGTATATGCATATCAGTGGCCTCTGTTCCCAACACTGTAATTATCTCCAGCACTCGATCAAACTCTCGCTGTCTTATTGCCGTCGTTATATTGCAGTAAATCATCCTCCGTGCTTTATGCGCATCAGTTTCATCCTTTTGTCCATTTCTCTTTATCTCTCATCCTCTCCCTCCTTCTTTACTCTTTCTTTTAAAGTAATGTGATCTGATAGCTCTCTTTCTCCCTCCTCTCCTTTTTCTCATACCTGGTTTTACTCTCGGCTTGTTTACGCCTCTGCCTCCGGTGGCTGCTCCTTCACAATGCTCCTGCTTTCATCTCATTTTTCTGAAGGTTTAATCTCATCCCTCTCTTTCTTGTGCACACCCTCAAACTGACGGGATACACTCTCATGCTTTCACTGAATGCCCCGACAGCTATATCCAGTTTTCAGGGATACAGGAGGCGCTCAGTGCTTATTCACTGGGCCTTTGACATCTTCCTTCATCTGTGTTAAAATGATGAAACGCCTGTTTTTGTCATTGTTTTTTCTCTGTTTTTGTTTTAATTCCGCTGCGGAATGTTGTAACTCTGACACGTAAAGTGAAACACCTTCACTTATTCAGATATTCACGTTCCCTTACAAACCCATCCATGGTTGTGTTGTACTGTTGTCTGTTTACGGATGTGGAAAACATACATTTGTGAAGCTAATATGACGTCATATTAGCTTCACAACACACACTGGACGTTCAGATGGAATTGCTGTGTGATGATTACATGTGTAATCAAGGTTTTTGCATTGCTGTTGGGATTTGACCACAGACCCGTGGAAGTATCTGTGTTGTTAAGACTTTCTGTGTGTGTTTTGTGTGTATTTTCCAGGATGATTGAATACTCACTGGACCTGCAGAACATCAACTTCACCGCCATTAGAACAGTGAGAGTACTTCGGCCTCTCAAAGCAATTAACAGGGTGCCAAGTAAGTCACACTCATTCTCTCAGACTCCATTCAAATGTATTCATACATCTTGTAGTTCCAGCTGTGTGCCAGTGACTGAGGTGTGTGTGTGTGTGTGTGTGTGTGTGTGTGTGTGTAATTTATAAAAATACAGTTTATTTCCTGTTAAAGAGAAAATAAATACTATTACATAGGAAACAACAACCTTTCATGTGGTGCCCTCTGTGGCTTTCATTCAGCACCACGGACAGCTGCCCGCCTCGTAGCTCATTCGCTGTCCAAGGTCCTGAACATGAGTCACGGAGCCAGAAATACCTGGAGTGTGAACGCGTTCAGACGAGATGACAAGCAGCTGGTCACATGCTGGTGTGAGCAGGGCTTGGCTTCTAGCTGATTAGAGATTTGATGATTTCTACCCACTGCGGCGCACCGTCTGTCAACGTTCATTTATAATCTGATTAAAAATCGAAATATTACGCAAATTAACATAAATATTCCCAAGTTAGAGTGCTACACATTAGACATGAATGACGAAACATTAAAAAGTGAAGAATTCAATTCAAGAAAAACAACTTTTTTCCAACTTCCCCCCACAGTCCAAAGACACGCAGGTTGGGGTTGGGTTAACTGAGGACTCTAAACTGACCGTATGTGAGTGCGACTGGTTGTTGGTCCCTGTGATTGGCCGGCAAGATGTCCAGAGTGTAACCCTGCCTCTCGCTCAGTGTCACGGGAGAATTGGCCCCAGCTCCCCCCTGTGAGATAATGGATGACCCGATACCACCTTGGTGTTATAATGGGATCCCACATCCATCATGTTTTCAAAAAAATGATCTCTGGTCCACACCTGCATAAAACTTTAACTGACCCCAGGCTGTGCAGACACTGATTATGTTGGAGCCCGACTCATATTAACCACAGTGCACCAATGACTGTGCTGGTACGTCATCGCCAGCCCTATATGTCTGCACCAAAGACCAAATTGTATTTTCACTTATCATAAAACCGTCTTCTTAACCTCCTGTGTGGCTTAGTAAGGCCATGGTCACAGACGCCTGCTGCACACGGCAAATAATGCAGGACTGACAGAAAGCCGCAAAACACAAATGTGAAACAGAGCAAAACACAGCCCAAATCCACTCATTGTCACTGACGTCATGACATAATGTGGATTGTGTACCTGTTGTTTTCATAAGCTGGTCTTGGTTGTGTCTGTAATACACATATAATGTTATATATATTAGCTACACAAACATTTTCATTCCGTGTGAAGACACAAATTCCTGAGGACAATTTAAAAATTCCAAAACAGTGATGTCATCCCACTGAAGCTTCTCTAATCCTAACAAGGTCTCCTCAGCAACCGAACCCATCGCCCGAACGACTATCCGGCGCCGCCGAAGCGCTTTGAGTGCCCCAACCCATCACTTCGGCGCAGAGAGCGGCGTTTAGTCTCTGTTTTATTTGATGAGAATAATCAGAGCTCGCTGCTCGAAGCTTTTGTGCCGTCTGTGTCTAAACTGTGCCTCGCAGGCAATCATCTCGAGAAGCTCTGAGTGCTCTCGCCGTCCAATACGTCGGTGCTTGAAGTTAATGTTGTTTTGCATCCTTTAGAAGTATAATTTCCAAACCTCCCACCGCTCATGAATCTGCAACATAAACTATCAGCGTCATTTGTTTTTGTGTTGTTTCATTCCTGTGCAGACAGGTGCAGCTAATTCAGGTGGGAAGTGTGTGTTGTGATCATACGCATCTCTCTGTCTCTGTTCTGGAAGTTAACTGTGGGAACTGAACTGGTAGTGCGAGTATAAATTATACTGTTTGTTGGTTGGTTTGTTTGTTTGTTGGTTTGTTTGTTTGTTTTTGGCCTCCCTCTCTTTGACAAAGTCACCTAAACACAAGCTGTTGTTCTATATTTCTGCCTAAACCGAAAATCTCTGTTGAGGTTTTTATACAGTGAAGCTCTGATTTGTCACCAGAAACGATGCTTTTCTGTCGCCAGGAGCATTAGATCAGAAAACTGCTGTTTGTCTCCGTTACCTCGAGGCTTCAGTGCCTGAATAAGAACAGATCTGACGTCTGTGTCAGAAAAGTGGCCGATGAGAAAACTAAACTGAACGAACGAATGAATGAAATATTTTTTTTCTTGAGAACCATCAATAGAGGCACAAAAAGCGAAAGTCACGGAGCTCTGTAAATGAAGCAGAGGTCATAAAACAGAAGGCAGAGATTGTTGCAGTAGATTGATGCTCTCTTTGTGGTTCATTCAGCAACATTTGGGTTCAGGAAGGATTAAAAAAAAGGGAAAAGAGAAAGGTGAAACAGGAGGAAAAGAGAGAGACAAATGACTGAGGGAAGAGGGGATTATCCAGCTGCGTGAAGGATGGCTGAAGATGGAGGAGAAGAAGCGAGGGATGATTAGAGGAGAGATGCGGAGGGACTCGGATGAGGAGGCTATTACTGTGATAGATAGAGCTGAGGACACGAGTGCGAAGGATGGAGGGAGTCAGCGGATGAATAGAGGCCAAATGAGCGAGAGACAGAGAGGACAGGGGAGTGGAGAGGGAGATAATAGATACGCGCTGATTGGATCTGAGAAGAGCGAATCTTTATTTTCATATATGATTTTATTCACATACACTGGCATGTGCACGGACCGCTGTAATAAATCTCCTCCGTAACCAACTGCTGTAATAAACGCCGCTGTGTCACACATGAGCGATCGCGCGCCTCCCAGTCATTACCAACAGTCGCACAGATTCAATATGTCCGATTCTAATTTATACAAATCTATGTGGTCTAAATCTGTAGATTTTCTATGTTCGGGTCCGGGGCCCAACATAAATATGTAAAGAATAAACTGTAAGTGGCCACATGTTGTCATAGAGACGGTTGATTGACAGGTCTTGTTTATTACTGCCGCCTGTGATGATTGTAGCGAGGGTAGTGTTGCAGGTTGTGATTGTTCAATGGTGGCATCGTTAAATTAAAATGAACGTCCTGAATTAAAAAAAAAGAAAGAAAATGTTTTGTTATGGAAAGAAAAACATACTGTATATAGAAATGTCCCCCTCTACTTTCTGGAATCTTTCAGTGATACTGTGACCAGCTGGTGCCACGAGCAGCTGCCAGAAGCCACTGTCTTCACTCCACTTTATTTGTCGGATAAATAAAGAAGCAATTCTCTGCTTTATTAAAGACAATTTACCACAGAGCTCATCCCGGAGGGTAATTCAATCTCCACGCTGCGATATGCCGAGACACAAACACACCGCAATATATGGCAACACATACAGGGACACAACCACAACCTGTGCAAACCTCCAAACTCTGCACAACTGAAGGCGACATACTGACACGCACACACACACACACACACACACACACTGAGTGGAGGATGTGTGAGGTGGTCAGAAGTGTCAGTTAATGGGATGTTAATGGAAATTAGCCAGCTCTGTCTGGATCCCACTGGCCACAGGTTTAAGGACTCAGCCGGTTTACCGCATTACCCATGATCCCCTTGGGGAGCGGGCAACATTTAACAGCCCTGCTGATGGTTGTCAGCAGATTCTCCGTCTTCACCTCTCTTTATTTCGGTCATTTCCTGCCTCCACCTGCAGCAGCCGGCTTATTATGATAAAAACCATCAGAGATGTTTCCTGCATAAAGCAACACTTGGTATTATCCCATTATCAAATAAGCAGGTTGTTATTGTTTTTTTCTGCAGAGGCGTAAATTTAACTTCCTGGAGGGAACAATGTTGAAGCTTTTTATCTTTTAATATCAAACGCCTCCTATATGTTTCTCTGTTATGTCTTTATGTTGTGAATCTGCATTGTTTCACAGTTAACTACTTTCACATGTACTAACACAACTATGTCTCTCTGTGCATTTGAAACATACACGTTGCCGAGGTGACAGGTGCAGATTGGATTGGCCGTGTTATCCCATTTCGCTGTCCAGAGAGTAACGTCAGCTACTTCCAACTTCAAACAGACTTAATCATTGTGAAAACAGCTTTCTCAACTTCTTTCAAAGGAAATCAGGTTCTGTGATGTTTAATATCTGGGTACAGCTCGTGTTAGACTTCGTTTCCACAGTTTGCAGTTAAAGCCCAGTAATCACGCTCATTATAAAATACAGGGTTTTATAAGTTTTTTTATTTAATAAAGCAGTTTTCCTTCCTGTGATCCATGAGAGCCAAGAGTTAGAATTCTTTAGAAACCAGGTCTCATTAAATATTGATAATAAATAAAAAAACAAACTCGGCCCAGCGCAATGTTCACCCAAGGTCATGTCTTGTACGTATAGCAAGAGGATGAAAGGAATCCTACTGTTTCTTTTTTCTTTTTTTTCTCCAGGAAAACCTTTTAGAGGAGGATTTAAATTCTCATGAGAAGAGTTTACAGCCGCCGCCTGCGCTGTTAAACACATATTTCATCAGCCGCCAAGAAGAAAACAAACACACTTTACTTTTAATAGCATCTTCCCACGTTTGACGTTATGTTGTACATATGTACATACAGTGGCCTTAGTGTCTTTGTGAAGCTCAACAGCTACAGCTGATGCTAAATGCTCCGTCAATGCCTAAGTAATAGCCACAATTAGTGTGTAGATTAGGGATTGATTAGCTGATTATGTTAATACAACAATTTATATGGAAAGTAGGAAATTTGGACTGAAGATGGGTCTGAGAGTAATTTTTTTTTTAATTATAGGATATGTGTTTGTTTGTTTGAAACACTAATAATCTCGACACAAGATTACAGATGAAAATATAGGAATAAATGAATTTATTTGTATTATTTTTTTTGCTGAGCAGATGTTTGTACTTGTTGGTTATTGGTCACGGCTTTGATTCCTCATCTGAGGAACCTGTGCGATGGACTCAGTCTTCATGTTGTGTGTGTCTGTGCAGGTATGCGCATCCTGGTGAACCTGCTGCTGGACACGCTGCCCATGCTGGGAAACGTCCTCCTCCTCTGCTTCTTCGTCTTCTTCATCTTTGGCATCATCGGGGTGCAGCTGTGGGCGGGGCTGCTGAGGAACCGCTGCTACCTGGAGGAGAACTTCACACTGTGAGTGTTCACGCGTCTGTGTGATGTGTGTGTGCGTGTGTGTGTTCATTCTACTCTATTTGTTGTGATATATTTAAATCGTTAAACCGTCTGTTTTTCTGTTTGTATCTGTTTACAGTCTTTTAGACGAATAAGGACAGAACCAATTCATGCGTGTGATGTTCTACTTTGTCACTGTTGCTGTGTATCAGTGTTATCAGCTCTCTCTGTGGGGCAAAAAAAAAAAAAAAACCCCAAAACAACCTTTCCGCTCAGTTTCACTGAACCTGCTCCTGATCTCTCATTGGAGAAGACAAAGCTGGACCTGCTGACCTGTTTCACTGTGGTGTTCACTGGAAAGAAACGTTTTTGTTTTTTTAAATTGTCTGGATCCTCTCCTCACTGTCTCACACACACACACACACACACACACTCACACACACACAAACACATTCAGTGTCACACACTTCTCTTTGCACAGTCACTTTTCTGAAGTGTACAAACAGTTATTAAAAAGGACATTTATTTATTCACACAGATACAAATCTCCCCCACTGATGCACACATTCAATATTCCCAGCAGGGAATCTGGGGTTCTGGGAAAAGCTGTGAGCTGTATGATGTAAATAATAGGAACCAGATGCACTGCACCTTTATCTGTCTGCTACCTCTGACCTTTACGGCCTGACAGCTGCAGCTGGTTTGATTTTTTTTTCTTCTTCTTCTGTTTTCTCCCTCCGGGCTGAAATCTTATTTTGTTGCATGTGTGCGAGCGTTATTGTTGTGACAGCATTGTGTGGCGGTACTGGAACTAATGCTTTGTATCTCAGTGGCTGTTTGTTTTGGTGGAAGTATCAGAAATTCAATTACTCCTCTGTCATGTCGCTTCAAACCAGAGTGCGGATGCTGTTGTCGGTTCGGGCCGGATGCGTGTGTGCGTCCACACACACTGCAGGTGTTCTGCTGTAGCACCGGGGAACATAGGTGTCATGTCCTTATCATAACATAAGGAATGAGCACTGCACTGTATACAAGTAGCATCTGGACGTTACTAATGATCTGGTGAACCTGAGATGGCAGCAGCATAAACATCTGTTTCCATGCATGGACATATTTGTGATTATGGTGAATACAACACAAACTGCACTGGAAACAAATGACAAAACAAACAAATGTACAATTCCAAAGCAAATCCCCCCAAATCAAACGTATCTGTGTCTTATGTGCGTCTGTGGAGATGGTATTTTTATGAGTCAAGAAAATCACCGTCGTTTCCAAGGACGGTCCCTGGAAAGCGTTTCATAATATGCTCTAAATTAAAAAAATATTCATTTAAATTCATTAATTTGCTTTGAGGTTAAAAGCAAAGATCATTTCCAGAGGAATCCCTGATAGACGCTCGATCCCCCCTCTGATCGTTTGCATGTTTGGTAAAAGATGAATGTAGCATTTTTAATATTCAGCTGACCCGCTGTGCACTGACTGAAAGCCCGTTTGATACAGTACGCAAGCCGGGCAATTAAGATGAATTAATTACCTGGATGACGAGTAGCAATTAAACACTTTATTTTCCCCATAATTAGCGTTTTCCATGAACTGCTCTGCATGTTTACTGTTGCATAATCATTGAGATGATGTAAAAGCCAAGTTATTGTTACCATTTTATATAACTGCACACATTTTGATGCCGTATTAGTTTAATGCAGTATCCCAGAATGCATTTCTTCAGACGTACAGGAGACTATTTTCTGTTTATTTAACCAAATTTGTAAGGAAATAGCTTTTAATCTGAGTTTTCTGATTATTATCTTCATGTCACATGATAACGGCAAAAGACAGTTCAGAGTTAGTAGCGGGAAACCTGACCCGCGTTGTTTGTTCCTGAATATCTCTGTGATGAAGAGCACAGCCGGCAGCAGTGTGGAGGCCGTCGGCTCAGACGGTGACTGGGACTGAGCCCGGCGAGACCAGATCCACAGCCCAGTGTTTGATCAGGT
>JAFBJQ010003817.1:74109-92329 GCA_016785345.1 Trinectes maculatus | reverse complement strand
AGCCAGACTAACGAAATAAGCCTGTCTTATTTGGTAATCCTGCTTTATGGAATAGGCCCCCAGATCAGCTCAGACTAGATCAAACCAGACCAGATCAGACCAGACCAGACCAGACCAGATCAGATAACATCAGACCAGACCAGACCAGACCAGATCAGATAACATCAGACCAGACCAGATCCAATGAGACCAGACCAGATCAGATGAGATCAGATCAGGCCAGATGAGACCAGACCAGACCAGATCAGATCAGATCAGATCAGATCAGATCAGATCAGATGAGACCAGACTAGACCAGGTCCGATGAGACCAAACCAGATCAGATCAGGCCAGACCAGACCAGACCAGACCAGACCAAACCAGATCCGATGAGACCAGACCAGACCAGACCAGATCAGATCAGATCAGATCAGACCAGATCAGATCAGATCAGATCAGATCAGGCCAGATCAGACCAGACCAGATCAGATCAGATCAGATCAGATCAGATCAGATCAGATCAGATCAGATCAGGCCAGACCAGATCAGATGAGACCAGACTAGACCAGATCAGATCAGATCAGGCCAGATCAGATCAGACCAGATCAGATCACTGGTGGTGTGTTTGCTTTGTGCACAGAAGGTCAACTCATTGCTGCTTCTTATAATCCAACATGATGGAGGGTAAATATTGACCCTTGTCACATTGTTTTTATCCTTGTTGTTGTTTTATTGACGTTCTATATATACACATGGTGTGTGTGTGTGTGTGTGTGTGTATATATTCATGTGTGTGTGTGTGTGTGTGTGTGTGGTGAGTTTATTAGCGGATGACTCATACCTCATTGACCTGCACATGGTCTTGATTTATTGATTAAAAGGATTGATTATTGAGTCTTCAGTTTGGGGATATGATAATATATATATATATATATATATATATATATATATACGTATATGACGTACTGGTTTGTCGTACTCTGTCTCAGACTCAGTCTCTGTCACTTTCTGTCATCTACACATCCTTTGTCTGCTTTCACATGTTTTCCTGAAACCACACACACACACGCACACGCACACACACACACACACACACAGGGAGAGACTAATCTAATAGTATTTCAGTGGCTCCAGCAGAGTGTGAGTATAAATATTTGATGGGATCAGTCAGGGTGCTGAACAGCTGCTGGGACTCGCTGCCTTCTTCTCATTGTGTGGGTCCACAGAGCTGCTGTGAAACCCAGCTGCTGTGACTGCACATCACACACACACACACACACACACACACACACACACACACACACACACACACACACACACACACTGAGTGTTTGTCATCAGGGTTCAGATGCAGAGCAGAGGGAGGTTATCAGCCTTTACAATCAGTATTGATCACAGCCTGCAGAGCGTCTCTCTCTCTCTCTCTCTCTCTCTCTCTCTCTCTCTCTCTCGCTCTCTCTCCCTCTCCCTCTCTCCATCTTATATTCGTCTCAGAGCCTGAAATGTCGGTTGGTCCGACATCAAACATGCAGCGGTTCCTGGCCTCGCGTCTGAAGAAATAATTGCGAATAGAAATTAAAGCCAGTGCAGAATGCAACACAGCGCCTCCACCTGGGCCTCCTTATTTTCCCACTGAACAATGAAGCACAGGTTTGAGTTTTCCGGAATATCAGTGATTCGATGGTGACCGAGAGAGAGCAAATATTCCCAATTCCTCTTCGGACTTTTCTGTTCCCTGACTTTTAATGTCAGCACATAATGATCTTTCCCTGTTTTCTTATTAATCGAGGACGAGCAGCCTGAAGGCCTCAGGTTTCTGGAGCCTTCCCGTCTTCCATCTCTTCATCCTTTCCAAACAGCAGCAGTGTAAATAATGACGGGTCTCTGTCTCCGTGCTTAAACCTCTGACCGCCTTCACAGAGATAAAACACAACTCTTTTTATTTCTTCAAGGTCGGCTCCTTCTTCATGATCAACCTGTGCCTGGTCGTCATCGCCACCCAGTTCTCGGAGACCAAGCAGCGGGAGCATCAGCTGATGCAGGAGCAGCGGGCGCGGTGCTCGTCCTCCTCCACCCTGGCCAGCGAACCCGGGGACTGCTACGAGGAGCTCTTCCAGCTGGTCTGCCACTTCCTGCGCAAGGCCAGGAGGCAGACGGTCGCCCTTTTCAACAGCCTGCGGGGGAAACCGCGAGGCTTTCGGGGAGTCGGCAGAGGCAGAGGGGGGGGAGGAGAGTGGAGGGAGAGGAAGGCCAATGGACGAGGAAGACGTGAGAGGAGAGCTGCGGGGAGACACGGTGTGTAACCGCAACGATATTCACACATGCTGGTTGATGCTGATGGTTTCAAATCGACTGTTTGCACAATTTCAGGTCCGCACCATCATAAACCTGACCACCCCTCGTCAAGTCAACCCATGGCCCTCGCCGCCGCCGCCGCCGCCTCTGCTCCTGATGGCTGCTCCATGTGCGCTGCAGCTCTGACCCTCGCCGATGGCGTCGGAGCAGCTCGCGGCGCAGCCAGCGGGGAGGCGGAGGAGGCGGCTGTGGATGAGGAGGGTAAGAAAGGCCAGGACGGAGCAGGGAGAGGTGGGGGGTGTAGTCCGAAGAAACGGTGCAGGGAGCTGTGGCACGGCACGAGGCTGAAGCTGTGGGGCATCGTGGAGAGCAAGTACTTCAACCGCGGCATCATGATCGCCATCCTGATCAACACCATCAGCATGGGCATCGAACACCACGAGCAGGTACGCACAGCCACGCCTCCACGCCATCCTCCGCGCCTTCTTATTCTTCTCCATCACTCTCATATCAGCTCACTTTTCTTCTCGGCCTGCGTTTTCTGAAGCGCACTTTCTGTTCGTCCCCAAGAAATCAGCACAACCTCGACTCAAGTGTGCGTGAAAGCGGAGAAAAGATATTTCTGCCATCGCAAAATGATGAAAAGAATCCTGTCACTGTCTCAGTTATTGCTGTGTGAGTGGTTTTGTCAATGGGTGAGTTGGTGGCAGTTGGACGTGGATGTGCTGCTTCAGTGTGACGCCACATTCCCTTCATACCATAGACGTAGACGTGTCTGCACTCAGGTGAGGCTGCCGTCTAACAGCCGTCATCTTCCCGCTGCTTTGTTTCAGACGACACCCACCAACACGTCCGGACGCCTGACGCTCCGTGTCTTTTCCCCCCTTTTCCCTTCATTTCCCGTGTCTTTGTGTCGCTCCGCTTTGTGCGCTCTTTGTCTTTCCATCAATATTTCGGGTTCTTGCTCCACCGCCGCCCACTCACGCCTGCCACCGCCGCAGTGGTGGGTCGTCTCTCATCTCAGGGGCGGCTAAAAATAGAGCGACGGGTGGAGGGGGGGGGCGGGGGAGGAGAGACTTTGCTTCTTTAACGGGGAGGAAACAGGAGTGAGACGCCGAGAGCGTCACGCCTCCTCCTGTTTGAACAGCGGTATCAGAGGATTAATCTGCCTCGTCGCTCTGGTCATCATCCTGTCGAGAGCTGCCTCCTGGCGGCGCCCTCTGCGCTGCGAACAACAACGGCCGACAGATGTTTGTGAAGTTGTGAGTTGCGACAGATTTAAATGAGGCGGCAGGTGCTTTCCCAGGCGACTGGGAACAGATTTGGGAGTTCAAAACAAACCGAGTGTACACGTGGTGTTTTTCTTGACAAGGCGGAATATTGTTCTTTATTTCCCTTTTCTGCTGCCGTTACACTTTTGCAAACACATAAAAATGACTTGAACAAACTTTGTGTTTGCTGATAACGTGGCAGAAACTGGACTTTTTCTCTTGTTCTGCAACTTCTTGCAGTCGACCTGCAGATGACTCAGCAGGGACGTGTCCCTGACGTCCACAGCTGGATCGCCACGACAACAAACGCACTACATTCTCTCATCACTCAGGATTATATCCATATATTCATATAAATGTAGTGAAATGAAGCTATAGGTGTAGCTGAGTTCCATATTCAGAAACAGATGACAGAAGGTCGTGTGGTTGCAGGAGGTATAACCAGGACTTTTCCATGATGGAAAAAAATGGGTTATTTATTTATTTATTTATTTTTTGTCCAGAGAATTCCCATCAGTGCAAAACGCACGTTAAAGTCTTCATGACTCTGCAAATATGATCATAACTCTCAGCGTCCGGTTGTCGGGGGACTCGGTTATTGTCAGACACATTAGATGTCGGACGTGTTGAGAATACACAACGCTATCCCCCACTGAGCAGGACGGATGGAGGCGAGGAGACACTTTGGAGGATGTAACAGCTGTTTGGGAGTTAATAACGCCGCAGCGGCGTGACGGGCACTTTGGAGCGTTGACATGGATGGATAGAGATCAAACCCACTGCTAAATGCTGCTGTCTCTGTCTCCGCCAAAGGATTAAGACGGAAAGCAAAGGGAAACGGGCAGATTGATGTTGCCGGTCACAGTCAGCGTATCCAGCAACACCCACGTAGTTAGACGTCAGACTGTGAGCAGCAGAAATAAACCCTGTTTGGTGTGTTCATACGCAAAAATAGGTCAGAGAATTCAAATATCAAATTAAATTGTGTTGTTGTTGTTTTTTTTCGGAGGACAATAAATAAAAGCACAGAAAGAAACAGATTTTGGTAAGACACTGAAACTCTGAACTCTGAACTCTGAACTCTGAGGTGTGTGATGCTACCTGCATTCACCAAAGCTCCTTCATTTTAGAATTTTAGAAAAAAAAAAATTATTACCAAAATAAAAGTTGACATGAGGTGGAGATACTGTGACGTGTTTTAATACTGCGGCTGCAGTCATCATCCCTCTGACACTGACTCTGCTGCCTCTGCATTTTACTTCAACGCCAGTGTTAATGAGTGTCTGCGATGGTACTCTTGATAGACATTAAAGGTTTATATAAATATATATATATATATGTGTGTGTGTGTGTATATAGTGAAAGTGAGTCATGGTTGCATATAGAGGCACATTTTACAGGTAACAAAGGTCTGTTCAGTGAAGTTGTTTTTAAAGTTTTGGTTTTGGTGAAGCTGACTTGAGAAGAACCTGCTGTTGACTCGGTGGAGCCGCTGTCGGCCCTCAGTGCAGCCTCAATCCCACCTCTTTTATCTGATTCCATACATCAGCCAAGCAGAAAACACCAGCCTTCAGATCTGTTCCCAGGTCTGTGGTAATGAGCAGGCAGTAATGGATCTCCAGGGGCTGCCGGTGCTGTTCGGCTGGTCTGCAGACAGCGGTCAGCCGTCACATCCTCGCTAACGCCGGTGGCCACGCATCGTTAGCATTTTCACACTGCTAAACACTCATTAGTACCGACAACCACACTCCTGTATGCACGCAGCAGTACAAAGACACACACACACACACACACACACAGACAGAGACACGTGGCGGCGTTCGCTCGGCTCGGCCTGGTGAAATGTCAGCGGCGTCATCACTGAAGTCACACAGGGGCTGTGGGGAATGGTGATGTGCTGCAAATCATGAGTGTTCCAAATTTAGCTCCGTGTGCATGTGTGTGTGTGCACGTGTGTGTGTGTGTGTGTGTGTGTAAAGCCAGACAGCAACACAAAGACTTAAAAGAGGGATGAACATAGATCACGTCACAGACACTGATTCACATGTGTGAGAGCACGGACGCCGTGCGCGGGGAGGGGGAGGGGAGGGGGAGGTGTTGGACGATTCCAAGGGCCCCTGACTGAGAGGGCCCCCCCCCCAAAATAAGAGAGTGTGTATACTGTAAATATTCCCTGTGCAGAGCGGGCAATTGGTTTTTTTGTCATGTGGCCCAAGTCAATTGGCAAAAGGCAAAAACACAGTGTTTAAGCCTGCGTGGACTTGATATGTGTGTGTGTGTGTGTGTGTGTGTGTGTGTGTGTGTGTGTGTGTTTTTTGGGGGGGAGCAGTTTGTATCTGAGGTGAAGAAGGCTATGACACGTTGGAATGACAGCATCTTCATCATCCATAATGAGGGAATGAGTTGGGTGTGAGTCGGAGGAGCGAACAGTGGCGACGCAGACAAACAGAGGATCTTTGAAATAAATAAAAACGTCAGCGACTCCGCAGCTCGTCAGTGTGGATGTCAGTTATACGCGTTAGCAACTAATCAATGCATTGTTTTGGTTTTTTTCCCACTACTCTGCAGCGGCCTAAATGCAGCTAGTTGTCTTTTGTCCTCCGCTAATCAGTTTGGACTTTTCAATCAGTGGTGAGGATGAAGGCTTATGACCAGACAAAGCAACGAGGAAGCAAACGAAAGGAGAAAAAGAAAAAAATCGTTACACACGTTTGTCTCGTTGCATGCGTTCACTACACATTTCACCAGAAATCACCTTGAATACCTACTATACAAATGGTAAATACATTTTTTTAAAGAATCATATGATGTCTTTATGACATTTATATTTTCCTACTTTAGTTTAAAGAGAAGTGAAACAATTATATTGTAATACTTTATTCAGCTATTTACTTGGTGTGTAATGATTCCTACAGCTCCTTCCTGTTTTCTCCCAATGACTCTCCTCCTCCTTCTCTTTTTGTGTCCCCGCTCTTCCAGCCGGAGGAGCTCACTAACATTCTGGAGATCTGCAACATCGTCTTCACCAGCATGTTCTCCCTGGAGATGATCCTCAAGCTCACGGCCTTCGGTTCTTTCAGCTACCTGAGGAACCCCTACAATGTCTTTGACGGCGTCATCGTCATCATAAGGTACAACTGTTAGTGTCAGTGATAAATATCCACCACCTGTGTGTGAACGTCAGAGTCAGACAGCAGCAAACGGGTTTCGTCTGTGGCGTTTGCCTGGATCTTCAGGTGAGTGGCTGTGCTTTTGATCCACTGGCGGTTTTTTTTTCCCTGCTTCATCCGGCCGAGCACATTAGTGTGTGATCCCCATTGTCACCCCCGAGATCAAATACGCATCAAAGCCACTAAAACCGAACGAGATCAAATGTGCATCCCGTCACAGAAGATCCGATTGAACATAGCTGCGTCTGTCTACTTATGTCCCCATTTCCCTCTCCTCATCCGTCTCGGTGTCCTCAGCTATTCACGCCACGCTGCTCTCTTCCCCTTTTTCAATATTGGCTCCAGCACAGCCAGCACTATTTCGATGTGCTGAATGGAGACTTTGATGCCACCTTCTTTAGAAGAAACGTTTCTTTCAAGGCGGATTTCCCACTCGGGAACGATTCGCTGCCCCACAGGAAAGATAAAACTTCTCTGATCTCTGGTTCCTCTGTTCTGCGGCTGCCCCTCACACAGTAACACTCAGAGATTATTAAAGCCACGACGCATTTAAGCAAGAGCCTAATTTATCCAAAACCTAAAGAACCAGACGTGGACGCATTCATCAGCCAGGATAAACCGCTGCTTCCTGGTGTGGCCAAAGATCTGGAGATAATTTCAGCTCACATCGTTATCATTGTCTACTGTTGGGGGAAAAAAAGAAGATAATGATCATCTTTAACTATGAATTAAAGCGCTGATGGCTCCCTTTCAAATTAAAATCACGCAGAGGCTGTTTCTAACGTTTACAGCCGCTCGCTGATTTGGATGCGAGGGGAAACAATAGAAACATCTGTCGGAATAACAGGAGGACGCTCAGCAGCTGCTTGTCTCTGTGCTCTCTGTGTATCTGATCAGCGTGAGTGAGATCGTCAGCCAGTCCGATGGAGGCCTGTCCGTGCTGAGGACCTTCAGGCTGCTGCGGGTGCTCAAGCTGGTCCGGTTCATGCCGGCTCTCAGGAGACAGCTGGTGGTCCTCATGAAGACCATGGACAACGTGGCCACCTTCTGCATGCTGCTCATGCTTTTTATCTTCATCTTCAGGTACGTGTGCTGACGTCCGGTCATAGATTATAAGAATAATAGTCTTTCATCGTTAATCGTGCATTGAGTTGCGTTTGGGTTTGCGAGCGTGTGTCCCGTGCACCTGCTCAACGACTGCTGCCACCTGAAGGCAGGTCGCAGCGTTTGTGCAGCAGCTGGTGCTAAATAACGAGCTTAATGATATGGAGAGATGTTAACAAGTAGACAATTGACACTTGACCTGGAGCAACGCGTGCAAACAGACAGTTAAAGCTGAGGAGGCGGAGCGAGTCGGCCACGCTCCAGAGGGTTAGCCAGGTTCCTCCGCTCTGTGAGCTGAAGACACAAAGCGACGACGCAAAGTGCGGTTGTGTGTGTGAAGGGGTGAATGAATAAATACGACAATAAGATAGTGGGGCACTGACACAGCAGCAGTCTGAGGCCTAACACATCTTTTATTGGACCATCAATGGCCAAATATAACCCTAACACCTCTGAACATCTCTGAACATCTCTGAACATCTCTGAACATCCAATGTCTCTCAGTGTGTCACTCTGAAAGTAAGCCCATATTGGCTTCTTACCCCGGTGCAGCAGATGTTGGGTTCTGGTGTGTACTGTATGTTGTGTCCGTGTGATCAGAGGCAGTGGTGTTGTGTTGTGTTGCAGTATCCTGGGGATGCACATCTTCGGCTGTAAGTTCAGTCTTAAGACGGAGACGGGTGACACGGTGCCGGACAGGAAGAACTTTGACTCGCTCCTCTGGGCCATTGTCACTGTGTTCCAGGTCATTTACACAACCCGCTTTTTAATGTATACATTCATGCAGGTGTCTGTGGAACTGGCGGCGTGTTTATATAGTGTTGTGTTTTTATCTCTGTCAGATCCTGACCCAGGAGGACTGGAACGTGGTTTTGTATAACGGCATGGCGGCGACCTCACCACTCGCCGCGCTTTACTTTGTGGCCCTCATGACCTTTGGGAACTACGTCCTCTTCAACCTGCTGGTGGCCATCTTGGTGGAAGGCTTCCAGGCGGAGGTAATAAAACTCTTTGTCCCGTATTGGCCCGTGGATTTAAAGTCCAGGATGTGAGCTGATTGTCTCGTTCATTACAAACCTTCTAAAATATTTGTCAGGTTTGACCTGCATCGATAAATTCAAATATAAGATATTTATATTACTGGTTCCTCCAGTATTGTACCAGCAGCTGTGCTGTTGTGCACTAGATGAAGCAGGAGCTGAAAACAACTTTTTTTTAATTTGGTTATTAATTTTTCTCATCATCATTCCCGCCTGTCTCTGCGTGACATCTTCTTCTGTGGACAGCTGACATCCATCTGTCCGTGTTTCTCAAAGTGCAGACCGTGACCTTTGGCAGTGACCTTTCGCAGCTAAACTGAGCCTGAGCGCTCGCGTCCTGCTGATTTCCATAATGACAGAACTGAGCAGATTGATATGCAGAGTTAGCAGCGATATGACTCCCTCACATGCGCGAGCGCACGAGTGCTTCTCGTGGAAAAGCAGCAGATGCTCGTGCAGAATGCTCCCTCCTCTCCGCAGCTGAGTGGCTTTGTCTGATCCCACACTGCACAGCAGGACGCGGAAAGAACTTAGTATTTGTGTTGACTTCATGTGTGAAGCAAAAACTGAATAATGATCAGTTTGTGCAGCGAACCAGAGGCTGTTTAACCCTTTGCAACCTGACTTCAAGCGGTTTGTGTGAATGTGACTTTGAAACCACGTATAGTAAATTAACATGCTATCATTAATTGGTGTTAGATCATGGGGATTAATGCTAAACGTCGGATTAGCCTTATTTACTGTTACTGAATAATGTGCATGATGAATACTGTAAACATTGTTAACGGGGTGATAATCAAGTAAACAATGAATAAGATTAATGATAAAATTGTGTTGATGATTTTTATTCCACACTGGTCACAGGTCTGTTATTGACTAATAATGGCTCCACTAAGTACATCGGTGTCACTTGTGACGCGTCCGTCCGTCCCGCTGGAAAACGATGCTGTCACTCTGCTGTCAGCTGTCAAACGGGCAGATTTATCGTTGGAGAATTGCAGTTGACGAAGCCAGTTATGAGTTTTCATACGTGCATCCAGCCATTACCATATTCATGTCATGTGGCTGAGGCATGTGAGCGTGTTGATTGTTTAAATAAACTTTTCCTTTTTTCACCGCCTCTCGCCCTGCAGGGTGACGCCAACGGCTCGTACTCGGACGACGACCGCTCCTCTTCTAACTTTGACGAGAGCGAGAGACACGACTCCATAAAGCTGTCTGGTGAGCTGCAGACGTTCAAACACAACTTTAATGTTGACGTGAAAGAACAAGAAGGGAATGTTACTATTATATTTGTGAATTCAGACTTTAGAGAGCGAACTTTGACTTCCAGAGGTTTCCTCATTCACACCAACACAGACCAACGTGCCCCGACAGTCTGTTTGCTGCTCACATGGAAACCAGGTCTTTGTCTCTCTCCCTCTGAGCTTTATTCAAAAACTGAATGTTCAAACCAAAAATAAGACTTAACTCAAAGTTCTACGAATGTGAACAAAACCTGGAAAAGAGCCAGCAGCCTTCAAATCTGAATGAGCTGCGACGTTCCCCACAGCTCCCAATGAGCCTCCTCCTGCTGCACGGCCGTCTTCTCCGAACCCGGCAAACAGCACAGGTCAGAGAAGATTAAACATGAGGTCGGAGACCAGGGAAATCACCTGTAGGCAGTATGAGGGGGCTTCTGGTGTGAAGGTCATGTGATCTCTGCAGAAGATCAAACCCTGCAGTCTGTTTCCTTCAACATGGACAGACGACCAGGTGTTCTACTAACAGCACACAGTTCTGACCTTGTGCTGTTGGTCACTGTTTTTTTATTTGTTTGTTTGTTTTCTGTGATTCCAAATACAGGGGGTCCTCGAGTTACGTCGGTCGAGAATTACGTTGTTTTCGTGGTTACGACACATCTCCCGTGAACTTCCTTGTTTCAGATTAAGCAGTTTGCCCCGTAATTATGTACAGACTTCACACGGGAACTAGTTGGTGAGCGCTCTCTCTGTCTCTCAGTGCGCCTGCCGGCTCTCCAACACCTCCACAGCTGTGTTTACTTATGTGAAAGGGACGGCTGGCGGGGGGTGCAGCGGCAGCCGGTAAGGAGATGCACACGGACACAGATGCGTTCGGGATCGTGGCGATACCGTAGGTTTATTCACAACACAGGGTCTACATGGTTGATATCAGAAATCTAAAGAAAATGCTCATTTATATATATATATATATATATATATATATATATATATATATATATATATATAACATCATCTCAGTGCATGAGTTGCTGTAAACTGGCTGTTAGGTGACAAACAGATGAAAACCAGAGTAGATCAGATTACACAGTCAGGGATTCAGTAACATCTTCTTTACTCACATGGCTCCTTGATTCCGACCCCCGACCCCCCCACCCCCCCACACACCCCCCCTACAGACCCGAGGATCTGCACCTTGACGCCCAACGGCCACTTGGAGCTGGGCGCCGTGTCAGGACAACGAGGATCCTATTCGTCAGAGAGACGGAGCTTCACCTTCGAGTCCAGGAAGAGCAGCATGATGAGCCTGGGGAAGAGCAGCCTGGAGAGACGCTCGCTCTCTCTGGTAACCATTCACACTCTTCTCAGTGTAAACGCACACTGCAGACTCACAAACACACAAACCCTGTGTGTGTGTGTGTGTGTGTGTGCGTGTGTGTATGCGCAGCTTTGTGCCTATTGAACCAAAACCTTAGGAGAGAGAGAAACTGGAACATTTTTACAGGGTTGCTATGGCAACTTCTATTAATTGACTGTTCCTGTCCTCTGTTTATCCACAGTGAAAGTGAGAGATGTGGAGAGGTAAAGGAACGGCAGGGAGGAGTAGAAATCAGAGAGGGAGAGAGAGAGAGAGGGAGCGAGCGGGGAGTGGGGAGGAGGGATGCCGTGACAGGATGATGGAGGCAGAGGGATGATAAGCTGTAGTTTAGCGATGCGCTCGTCTCAGAGGTTACAATGTTAAACACAGCAGGTGTGGGTGATCCACTTCACTCTGATGTCTCCTCCCCCTCCTCCTCCTCCTCTTCCTCTTCCTCCTCCTCCTCTATCGATATCACATCGGCACCAGTTACATCACTCGCACCAAAAATACCTCAGTAATAATCTCAGTCCTTTTTGTTACTGTGATTAGTTGGTTTTTTTGGGGGGTTGTTTTTTGGCTGCAGTTTGTATGAACAGCTCTGATCGCGTTGGATGATCTCTGAACTATGAATCAGTTTCATTTGTGTGCGTGTGTCAGCATGTGGCAGAGTGTTGATTGGACTCAGATGAATCTCTGGGCAGTGATGCGTAACCGTATTGTGTCGCGGCACAATCCCCAGTTAATTCGTCAGTGTAACGGCCGCACCGCTTTGTTCGCGTTATTTGTATTTGTGTCTCTTACAGTAGGTCAGACAATAAATGGATAATGATGAGATAATGATGAGATAATTATGACGCATGAATGGACTCAACGCACAACCTGCACGGTGGATTTAAAGATCTCATTTTGTCCACACGATGAATCACAATTAGTCAATAACACAATTAATATCAAGTATCAAAGTGGGTTTGGCCCATTTAAATCAATTTAAATCACACACGCACACACATATATTTTTATTTTTTACAGTTATTTATTTTTTTACATATACATATATATATAATAGATATAGATATAGATATAGATATAGATATAGATATAGATATAGATATAGATATAGATATAGATATAGATATAGATATAGATATAGATATAGATATAGATATAGATATAGATATAGATATAGATATAGATATAGATATAGATATAGATATAGATATAGATATAGATATAGATATAGATATAGATATAGATATAGATATAGATATAGATATAGATATAGATATAGATATAGATATAGATATAGATATAGATATAGATATAGATATAGATATAGATATAGATATAGATATAGATATAGATATAGATATAGATATAGATATAGATATAGATATAGATATAGATATAGATATAGATATAGATATAGATATAGATATAGATATAGATATAGATATAGATATAGATATAGATATAGATATAGATATAGATATAGATATAGATATAGATATAGATATAGATATAGATATAGATATAGATATAGATATAGATATAGATATAGATATAGATATATAGATAGATAGATAAATTTACCGTTCACCCCTTGACACACACACACACTATATGTCATAGTGTGATTGCGTAAACATAACCTTTGACATTAGATAGGTGAGGAACGGTTGCAGTACATGTGCAGTTTGTATGAACAGCTCTGATCGCGTTGGATGATCTCTGAACTATGAATCAGTTTCATTTGTGTGCGTGTGTCAGCATGTGGCAGAGTGTTGATTGGACTCAGATGAATCTCTGGGCAGTGATGCGTAACCGTATTGTGTCGCGGCACAATCCCCAGTTAATTCGTCAGTGTAACGGCCGCACCGCTTTGTTCGCGTTATTTGTATTTGTGTCTCTTACAGTAGGTCAGACAATAAATGGATAATGATGAGATAATGATGAGATAATTATGACGCATGAATGGACTCAACGCACAACCTGCACGGTGGATTTAAAGATCTCATTTTGTCCACACGATGAATCACAATTAGTCAATAACACAATTAATATCAAGTATCAAAGTGGGTTTGGCCCATTTAAATCAATTTAAATCACACACGCACACACATATATTTTTATTTTTTACAGTTATTTATTTTTTTACATATACATATATATATAATAGATATAGATATAGATATAGATATAGATATAGATATAGATATAGATATATAGATAGATAGATAAATTTACCGTTCACCCCTTGACACACACACACACTATATGTCATAGTGTGATTGCGTAAACATAACCTTTGACATTAGATAGGTGAGGAACGGTTGCAGTACATGCTGTTTGCATGTTTGGCCTGAGCACAGTGCGTTCAGCGTATTTGTTGTCTGCGGTTTAGGGCTCATATGGAGGAACAAATTGTGTTGACAGGGAAAAGACAAACACACGTTCAGCGTCCTCTTGAATGATCTGCAGTGCAGTCCTGTGTGGACCAAGGTGTTATTCAGCATCCAGTGTGCACGCTTCATTACAGTTTCTATAGAGACGGATGCATAGACCCGGTGGTATATGGCAGCGGCAGTGTCTCTGGCTGGCGCCGTGCGTTTTCGAGGGTAAAACGTATAATTAGGTCCGTCATGTTGAAAGGTTCAGACACGTGGAAACAAACAGACCTGGTTATGTTCCTTTAAGTGGAACTGCCACTCAGGGCTGTGTGTATTATACCTGATGGCAGCCTGCTGAGTGCTCTGCAGAGCCCAGTTTATGTCTCATCTCTTCTGCCAGTCACTAAATGATTCTTCTATTTATTTATTGAATAATGACACACAATCGTTGATCTGATCCATTTCCTCCGGTGCCGTCTTCACATTTACCCCCCAGTACATTATTTATATACACATATACGCTAACTGCTCCTGCAGAGAACAGATTCAACTACAACTAAATCTCATCAAGGAGGAGGTTTTTAATAAAATTTGTCCCAAGTCACACCAGCAAAATTGGGAAAAAAAAAACAGGCTTTAAAAATAACTGCTTTGCTGCTTTTCGTTTTCTTTTTTGTGCAGAGCCATGTTCACATATTTAAGAATTAAAGGTTAAAAAAAAAAAACCCGTGCAGGAGAGATGAGAGGCTAATGAAGCTAATAACCGAGCTCAGAGGAAATGTACTCAGGAAAGCTAATTTAGCCAAATAAAGTCAAAGAGTCTCATTAAAACATTTAGATTTAGACGGTATTATACTTGTGTATTGTTACAACTGTGCTTAGTGAGTACAACTCTCAAACTATCAAACGTCCCTGTATTTACTATGAAATGCTTTGTGTCTCTCGCAGCGCCACGGGCGTAGTTCCAACTACCACAACTGGGGGCGCCCTTTCCCTCCACAGTCCGCATGGAGCCGCAGGTAGACGATGAGTTAGCTACATGGAAGCGCCACACCTTGCTGTAGTTTTATGCTCTTATTAGCTTCACGGCTAAACGACTAATATAAAAGAGCCTGTTTATTAGCTTGTCGTTGATACCTTATAAACTGTTTATGAATATTTAATGAGTCTTAATGATACGCTTCGTTTCTCCTGCTCTGCAGGTCGAGCTCCAACAGCCTGGGCCGGAGGAGCTACAGGTTTGGTGGAGCTCCTCTGGTCGGAGGCAGCCTCCGTGTCCACAGCAGCCGCTCCCCCCACTCCCACACCCACGCCGCTGAGCAGGAGACCCTCCTTTCACACCCGCCCCACTCCCATCATCCTCTCCTGCCTCATCACCCGCCTCCACCCCCACTGCTCCTCTCCAGACACTTTGCTGGGAGAAGGGATCGACGGGCTCTCTCCCTGGAGCTCCCAGAGCTTCTCCGGGCAGGCGGACAGCCCCCAAGCATGGCCCCTGTCCATCTGGACACCGGGAGGAGGAGCGGGTCCGGAGCCGGGGGTTCCATCACAGCAGGGTCTGGGGCAGGTAGTGGTTTGGGGGTGGACCACAGAGACTGTAACGGCAAGGCGCCGCCTTTCCACACACAGCTAATAGCCGAGGTGTTCCCTCAAGTCAACGCACGAAAGGACCGAGCGGACCTGGACGAAGAGACGGACTATGTGAGTGGCACCGATCCATTTCAGGGATCATCAGTAATAATCCTGTGGAAGTTTCTGTAGGAACGGCGTAGCAGTATTTGTTGACCTCTGCAGTGATCGTGCACTTTGCATTTCCGGATCCATCTCATGTTCATGTACATTTCCTCTGAAAGTATTACTGTGCATGAACTGTAGTTTTGGCTGCTGATACTTGAAGTGCTTTTGGCAAAAAAAGTGTTATCATCCTGATAAAATTACTTATTGATCTGTTTGCTGATATATTAACCACTCCCCATCGTTCCTCTTATTTCCTTTCCCTCCATGCTCCTCCAGAGTCTTTGCTTCCGTATCCAGAAGATGATGGAGGTGTACAAGCCGGACTGGTGTGAGACCAGAGAGGACTGGTCTGTCTACATGTTCTCCCCACAAAACAAGTGAGTGGACAACTTCAGGCCTTAATGTTGCCAGACCTGATATCCTGGAAACGGGATTTCTGGGAAACGTTGGGAAATTGTTGTTGTTGGGCTGATTTAAGGGTTAAAACTCTTTAGTGGTTCAGTGATACTTTGACAAAAAGTGATCCATATATGTCTAACTGCATATTCATAGTGTCTTCACATTGATGAACACCCTCTCCTGGTGACTGTTTAGCCAAACTATCATCTCTGAGCCTGTGTATAAGAACGCAACCAGAGTCCAGGGCCAGGTTCAGGAGAACCTGTGGACCCTTATTTAAAACCCTGAACCAATCGTCATCAGTCACTGGAAATTGATTTGACCCAAAACTGTGAAACAAATGTTGACGTTTCGCTGAGCAAATAAAGAGACAGGTACTTTTCTGGAAGTGTCAGTGCTTCTAGTCGCACTTTGCTTTGGAAAGTGGTTCCGCCGGGCCACTTTGTTAAGCACTTAAAGTGCTGAGAACCCGAGTGTGCAGAGATGACAAGACGAGCGAGACCAGCAGCCCCCCCGAAAAACGGAAAACGAAATGCTAGCAAGCGTCAGAAGCTCTTGCTGACGAATGTGAGAGAACATTCAGCTGCGTCGTCAGACCGTTTGTCTGGTCGCACAGAGACAGCCGCCGTCCGCTGGCTTCACAAACGGCTCGTTAACGCCAGTTTCTTTCAAAGCATCTTTCCTTTCTCTCAGACATCGTTATTGACTCTCCGATAGTGTGTGTGTGTGCGTCTATGTTTGTCAGAGTTGTGAAGTTTTTCCGTCGCTGGTGAGAAGCAACAGGAGAGAAAGATCAGTCAGTCGCTCGCTCGCCGGCTCCCTGCATGCTGAGAGCCACTTAAGGGAATCCAGGCCCCGGGGCTGCGTCCTGGCATCCTGGCAGGTGCCATCTGTCAGCCGGTGGCTGTGCGTCTGTGTGTCGGAGGTGGATGTGCTGGTGTTAGCCCGTATCCGAGTGTTTGTTGTGTTTGCGGAGGACTTTGCATACTCTCTGCGTGCGGCGGCTGGTGAGCATATGTGCGACTTGTTTGTGCCACAGCGAGTTGTAAACGTCTAACGAGTGCACCTCGGCAGAATTAAAGCGAGAAGAAACCAAACGGAGAAAGAGGAAAATCGAGGTGCCGACGCCAGCACTGCCGCTGGTAACGATCGATAGCGGGGGGACAGGGTTGCCAGATTCGAGTCAACAGATAAAAGGACAGACTTGCCAGGTTTGGAGGAGGAGAGGCAGTCAGATTGGTGCATTGATTTCCTCCTCCAGAGAGGAGGTGCAGGTGCAGGTGTAGGTGTATTATATGTGCTGATGTGTGTGAGGGCTTTCACTGCCTTGAGCTGACAACTTGACAACAGCGCTGCCGCTGTCTGAAGGTGTCAAAGTGTGTAAGAGTGTGCTTTCTCCTGCCTCTCCTCAGGTTCAGACTGCTCTGCCAGTCCATTATCGCCCATAAGCTCTTCGACTACGTGGTCCTGGCTTTCATCTTCCTCAACTGCATCACCGTGGCTCTGGAGAGGCCGAGGATCCTGCAGGGCAGCCTAGTAAGACTTCCCGCCATTATCCACACTGACACTGACCCTCAGAGTCAAATCTAACTGGAATATCAGAAGAAAGATTACCGTATTTTCCGGACTATAAGTCGCAGTTTTTTTCATAGTTTGGCCGGGGGTGCGACTTATGTGTGAAATTATTAACACATTATTATATCCTGTCACATGTTATTTTCACACTAATCGCAAGAAGGCACTCTAGGCCCGTGTTGATAATTGAATTGATAAAACATTGGCGACGTAGAAGAGGAAGCGCCGCATCTTCTACCTCCTGAGTTAGCGGAGTTGTTTGTGTGTGACACCGAGGATCACGATCTCATTGGATTTAGTGATCTGGAGTGACACGGATGGTTTGGTAAACTTGTTAGCATGTTATTTATTCTATAGTTATCTGAATAACTCTTAATATGTTATGTTAGCATACCGTTCTCAGTTCGTTGTTTATGTGTCATGTAACGTTAGCATACCGTACAATTGTTCAGCCTGATGTTGCCTCTATTCTATTTTTATTTTAAATTGCCTTTCAAGATGACATGTCTGTTCTTGGTGTTGGATTTTATCAAATAAATTTCCCCCAAAAATGCGACTTATACTCCAGTGCGACTTATATATGTCTTTTCCTTCTTTATTATGCATTTTATGGCTGGTGCGACTTGTACTCCGGAGCGACTTATAATCCAGAAAATACGGTA